>BDMV01000007.1:52116490-52144185 GCA_008326285.1 Oryza officinalis | reverse complement strand
GCCACGCCTGCGCTGAAATCTGGATTGGATCTGACCGGGACTGACATACCAACTCCAGGAGTTAGCACGCCGGCTCCGGCTAGGGACGAGAGCCAGGAGGCTCTCATCATTCCGACGGGACGGGGCGAGGCGTGCCATCGGCCGCCTGTCGCCACCTAACCCGCGATCTGACCGGTCTGTGACCGGTCACACACCGCGACCGGTCACGGACCGGATAAGCGTGCGCTGCGCCGCATTAAATGCGGCGTGGTGCGCTCGCCTGATCCGCTATAAATGCGGTTAGGTGAGCCATGCTGTGCTCACCTAACCCGCACACGTGGCGCCAAAATCACAGGGGGTCGGGGCGCCCCAGCCCTCGGGGCCGAAACGGGAGCGGCCCGACCCCTCGGGGAGACAGAGGAAGGGGTGGCCACGTCACCCTCGGGCCCGACCCCCCCGAGGGGGTCGGGACACGTGGAGGACCGCGGCTACCCAAGCCTCTAGTCATGACACCCCCGGTCCCATGTCACCGACACATTGTGTCTCCTACGAGGAGACATTGGATTGATGTTAAGACAATACTCAGATACCTCCAGGGTACGCAATATCTTGGCCTCTTCTTTCCAAGGAAACGTGACTTAACCATGGTGAGCTATGCAGATGCAGGATATCTGTCTGATCCCCATAATGCCCGATCTCAAACTAGTTTAGTGTTTCTCTGTGGTGGTACAACCATCTCATGGCGGTCTAGTAAACAGACATGGTTGCGATGTCTACAAACCACTCAGAGATCATTGCACTATATGAAACTACACGAAAGTGTGCATGGCTTAGAAGGATGACTCACCATATTGAGCGGTCTTGTGGTTTGAGTATCTCCGATGCCCCCACTATTATCTACGAGGATAATGCAGCATGTGTCGCACAGATGCAGCTAGGTTATGTTAAGAACAATATGACAAAACATATTGCTCCTAAATTCTTCTATCCTCATGAGCTTCAGAAGCAAGGTGAGGTGAAGATCCTGTGATCCAAGTCATGTGACAATTTGGCGGATTTGTTTACTAAGTCTCTCCCAGCATGTACTTTTCAAAAATTTGTTCGAGAAATTGGGATGAGAAGGCTTAGAGACTTGCAGGGTTCAGGGAGAGAAGAAACCCTGAATTTGGCCTAGTTAGTGGACCGACGAGTCCACAACGTTGTACTCTTTTTCCCTTAGTTGAGTGGAGCTTGTGATCCTCACAAAGGTTTTTAACGAGGCAACGGTGTGTGATGTATGGCGACAACTATGTACTCTTTCTCCTAGACTTTTTTCCCACTGGGTTTTGGTAGGAGTTTTGACGAGGCATAAGTTGGTTGTGAATAGGTCCAAGGGGGAGTGTTACGAATATTATCTCCATGGGAAGATAAGATTCTAACTTGTGGACCAATCCAAATCAGTTTTAGAGATAAAACTGTTCTTATCTCTGAGACCCCCTCTACTTATAAATAGAGGGGCAGGGGTGCCTATCATTGTACACACAATCATTGACAATAAAGAGAGAGCTCCACCCCTATATCTTGTGTTCATTGTCTCTTATGATGTGATTGATCGGGAAGGGATATGAGCTTCTATGTCTTCTCGGCGCCTCATCTTCTACAGAAGGGAAGGAAACGGATTTGGACGATCCGTTGACGTAGCCGTTCTATAACAACCTGAACCCTTAACTATTTAAACCGGTACAAATGACCCTTTCAGTGGTTTTCGTTGACATGGTCCATTGACCTAGTCCACGCACTAAGTCAGCATGATTAGGGGTCCATATATCATCCTCTCTCTCCTTTCCTTCTTCCTCTTCCTTTCTCTCTCCATGCTGTGAAGAAGGGGAACAAAAGGGAGTGAGAAGGAAGAACGGAAGGGAAGAGAGGATTACATGTGGGTCACATATGCTGACTCAGCGTCTGGACTAGGTCAAAGGGTCACGTCAGTGTGACCATCCTCAAAATCATTGTAAGAATCATTTTGTACCAGTTTTAATAGTTGAGGCTTCAAAATGTTTAGTAGGATGCACCTACAAATTGGACACCCGATTTTTGTTGTAAAAATCGGGCGTTGTTTCAATACTCGTAAGAAAAATGTTTTGCCACTAGCTTAACACATGTTTCAGACTATTAAAATAATGAAACACGGTTGAATCATGGACTAAAACACTTTGTTCTAAAACATGAAACATCAAAGTTCAATTACTGAAACATCAACAAATCCACAAGAATCAAAGAAAAAATTGAAACACCATAAGAAATCCCACTGCAACAATTTGATCCAACACAAAAAAACATCGAGATACATTGGCTGAAACATAAAAAAATCACGAAAATACCAGTCAGATCTGGCTTCTTCCCTCTCCTTCGATGGCGGCTGTGCAGGAGTAGACGGCAGCAGCCCAGAGAAACAGAGTCCATGTTCCTCGAGACGCTGTGCGCGCGGCCGCCGTTCGGTGTCGTGCTCCTCGAGACGTTGTGCGCACGGCCGTCGATCGACCTGCAGCTGCCGCGGGAGCAGGTCAGCCTCGCCGAGTGGGGGATGTAGTGGAAGCAGAAGAGGCTCATCGAGAAGATCATGGATCCAAAGCTCACCGGAACGGTGAACCAGGAGTCGCTCAACAAGTTCGCCGAGGCCACCGAGAAGTGCCTTGCGGAGTTGAGCAGCGACTGGATCTTCATGGGCGACGTGCTCTGGAACCTCGAGTACGCGCTCCAGCTGCAGGACACTAATCCTGCCAGAGAGAGCCAACAAGACCACGGAGGCCAACCACGATGGCACCGACGCAGTCCCGGCCTTTGGCGGTGGCGGCAGGCAACGGTGGCGGCTCGGAGAAACGGGATTCGGGGTTCCCGTTGATGGCGACAGGCGAAGAAAAATGACGTCGCGTGTGTGAACGTGGGAGAGAGAAAGGGAGGTGCGAGAAAAGCGTCCGATATTTTGTTCTATTTATCGGGCGCATGATAACTAGCATTTTCGTGTTTAGTATTGTGAGAGGGATACATATTAGATTTAACGTATATTTAAGGAATCAAAGTGGACTTGGCTGTGTTAGTTGCTCCGTTTCCAGCGCGCTACGGTAACACGGAAAACGGAGCTATCCATTAACGCGTGATTAATTAAGTATTAGCTACTGTAGCGTGTTGGGAGATGGCTGTGCCGAACACAGCCTTAATTCCTACTACTAAAACAGCAGCTCGGGCCCAACAGCGGAGTGAGACCAGTCATGGCGGCGACAGTTGCAGGCCGCCGCCTCCTCCTGCAGCGACGCGCGGCGGCGGCGGCGGCGGCGGTGGGGGTGAGGTGGCGGCTGCTGGGGACGGCGGTGGAGGCTTCCTCCTCTGCCGGGGGGAGGGAGGAGGAGGGAGGGGGCGGTGGAGATGAGATCTACCTGAAGAAGCCGGCGGCGGCGGTGACGACGCGGGACGAGACGTCGGTGGCGATGCCGATGACGTTCATGACGGGGTCGGTGGTGGGGAAGCGGTTCTACCGGGAGGCCACCGTGCGGCGCGCCGACGACGGGAACGGGTGGACGGTGATGCTCGACTACCGCACCCTCAAGTCGCCGGCGAAGCGGCCGCTCAAGCTGCAATCGCGGACGCTCGCCATGGCCATCGCCGCCGAGTGGGAGTACCAGGTCCTGATCCCCATTCCTCCCTCCGCCTGCACCCCCCTTGTTCTTCTGTTTGATTGGCCCTCGATTGATTATGCTGCTCAACTGCAGTGTAAGATCACTCAAATTCGGATTAGGTGTGCGTATCTGGGAAGGTGGTAAATCAAATGATTCGAAATGGAAATTGGGTGACTAGTGCTTAGGTCGATCTTGATCTTGTAGGTTCAGTTTAACACAAAGCTGTAAGCCTGTAACGAGTCACAGAATAATTTTGTGCAATTTAAATCTGTTGGATCTTGCTTGTCATAGTGTACTTATTCAGCGGCATCGAAGGTTTAGATCGTGCATCGTGCAATTATATAGGTGGTTTTGGCATGCCATTGCTTTTTTTTCTCCCCTGTTGTGTCTAGAGCAGCTAGAATAGCTACAAATATCGTTCAGCTTGAAAGAATACTAGTAAAGAAGATGATCAGGGCTCCTTCGGATACTGGTATTATAGAGTTATTTCGCAGGATATGAAGAACACAGCATTTAGAGTTGTTTGTTTTCTTGTTCTCATCTGATCATCTTATAATAGTACTACCGCAAGATGGACTGTATTCAAATTTATCAGATTGATTCCAACAGGTATGTGAAAGCAAACTTCATAAGGCAATTGCAGCTTGCATTTGCATCACATATTCACATAGCAACCCTTAAATGTATGTCTATATTTAGGAAGTAGTTGGCTGTTCTATACTTCCATATTGCATATGTGAATTAAAAGAGGACTGTCATGTCATAAGTAATCAGTTTTGTTTGTTCTTTGGTTATATTAGCATAATGGGTATTCATCCCATTAATATTGGTTAATGCCTGCAACTGTAACATATGCTCATACTTGAATTGCTGCATTCAAACTTCATCTATTTTACCAGTGACCAGAGATGTTACAACGAGTTTTGTTTACTTGATGTGCTTCTCATCTAGACAGTCCAGAATTATTAAATTTAACTTCTTTGCAAGTCTCTTGTTTATGTTTTTTTTTTTAGTTTCTCATGCAACATATACTGACACCAAACTTTCTTGTCATCATAGGAATCAGATGGAATCCGGCCTTTTACAATGCCTCTTATGAAGCTTGCTTGCACTGCATTGGAACGAGTTCCGTTGACACGAAAAAAAATAATTGATAATTTGATGAAGAAATTCCATCAAGATTTGGTATTCTGCCGTTCACCTGATGATAATGAGCTGACTGTAGGAGTTTATCGTAAGTTGTTTCCTCTTGACTGTGTATGCATGACGTCCATATGAATTCATAGTGTTGTGAGCATATAACTCCATCCATTTTGGTGAGCTATGTCTTCTCTTCATTTGCCTCCAGCAATGTCTTTCTTATGCTTCTTTTGTGTGTGTGTGTGCGCGCGCGCAGAAAGACAGAAGGAGAAAATTGACCCTATACTAGACTGGGTAAACACTGAGTTTGGGTTCAAGCCTGTTGTATACACAAGCTTTTTTGGTGGAAAGCAAGATGAAGGGTTAGCTAATGCTGTAGAAACTGTTTTGAAGAATACCACTGACTTTGAGTTGGCATCTATTGATGCTATGGCAGCAGCAGCCCATTCCCTGGTAATCCCTCTCGCAATATTCAGAGGGAAGCTGGGAATTGAGCAGGCAATTGAATTGATCAGACTTGAAGAAGATCACCAGGTTATTCTGCAACCATTGTTTATCTTTATTAAGGCTATTACTTTTCTCTTGTCTTATGGTGTTTAATTCCCCCAGGTTGATAGATGGGGCTTGGTTGAAGGAGGTCATGATGTTGATATTGCCGATCTCAAAGTGCAAATGTCCTCAGCTGTTGTGTTTCTTTTACTTTCATGGCAACTATAGTTACTTTATGTAGTGAATCTACCGACCGGTTGGTTCTTTTTTGTTTGATTTCGACTTTCGAGCTTGTATCAACATTTGTGACGACTGGTAGAATAAGACTTCCCTGCAGAATGGTTGATAGGGAAACAAAGCTCCAGCATTTAATCTGTTGGATTCTGGTGTCTCTAAACAGTATGTTTGTTAAGGTATAAAAACCCAACCGTGGAATATCAAATTTTTTGTGCAACTATTTTTTGCAAACAGCAACGAATGCTAGGTCGAGCTGGTGTGCCGACATGGCACCCTGGGTCGGTGCCAACCCCCGAGAGGTACTGGCTTAGTTCTTCATCTTATCTTCCCAACTCACCACTTCTTTTTTCCACGCGCACGTTTTTTCCAACTCACCACTCCTTTTTTTCACGCGCACGTTTTTCAAACTACTAACCGGTGTATTTTTTTAACAAAAAGTTTCCATACAAAAGTTGCTTAAAAAATCAAATTAATTTATTTTTTAAAAAAAATTAGCTAATACTTAATTAATCACGCGCTAATGAATTCTCAACTTAGGTAAACGAACACACCCTTAGCCGCCGGCCCCTTTCCCTCTCACTCTCTTTTCCCAGGCCAAGCACGAACAGGGAGGGCTCCTCCCTCTCCTCTCCTTAAATCCAGCTGATTTGAAAATGCTTTGTATTTTTAGAGTAATCATTACATCGAAATTTATAAAAATAGTAAATAGTTGTATTGAGATAAGATAAAGTGATGAATAGTTACATTAGAATTGGATAAAGTAGAGGCGGTATATGTGAGATGGGTAAAAGATGAACTTATTTTGAAACGGTAGTAGTAGGAAAGAGTAGTAGTAGAGAAATCAGATAAGTATGGAACCAAGGAAATATAATAAATCGATTATTTCGTTTCGTTTGGGCTTTAGGAGCTTTGGGCGACGGCCCACGTAGCCCAAACAGAGAAGCACAGTGGGCCTCCTCCCTCTCGAAAACCGTATCCGAGCCCAACTCTACGTCCTCGCCTCGCTAAGACGCTAACGACCAAAGCGTCGCGAGTCGCGACAGGTCAAAGCCGCACGCCACCACTGCTCCGCTTCCCCCACCCTCCCGCCGCCGCCGCCGCCACGCGCCGCCGCNCCGCGATTCCTCCCCCGCCGATCGAGCGCCCCGCCCGCGCGAGAACCCTACCCTCGCCTTCGCTCACACGAGCGCCGCGGGCGGGAGGAGATATCCTTGGCCCGCGCTAGGGTTTCGGCCCGTGTGCCTCGACGGCTGGCTGGTTGGCTGGTCCCCGCTACGCCAGCGACCTCGCGCGGAATCGAGAGGTATAGTAGTAGGAGAGGAGGAGGGTGCGAAGGGGTCGGGATACCTCGTCTTCGTCTTCGATTTGTGTTTACGGGGGTGTCGGTTCCTCCTCCTGGGGTGGTGGGAATCGCCCTAGAAGCAAGCGATTCAAATTTCGCCGATTTCGTGGGGTTACCTAGAGATTCTGGATAGTCATGATAATTTGACGTGTGCTGCTGCTGCTGCCTGTGTGTAATTCGCTCTAGTGAATTCTAAGTAATGGCATATCGTAATTTACTAGCTTAGAATTCGGAGTCTTATTTGAGATTTTAATCATGATCTAATGAAATCAAGTGAGTATAATTTTTTAGAGTGCCTGTGCAGTTGCTGCAACAGAATTTGACTTTACAACATTGTGCTAAGTCCAGTTGCTCCACCTCTGACACTTCCATGTCCACTACCCAATCTACACATTCTATGTACAAAATCATAAACCAAGTAGTCCGGTTTCTATTGTCCCCTTCATTCTCAACGGTCCAATCTATGTACGAAATAGTAAACCAAGTGGCCTATAATATGCAATCTTCTAATTTGTGAGGTTGGTTTAGTATAATTTAGTTATTCACATCCTAGAAATGCTTATATTTTAGGACAGAGATAGTGTACAATTTGTTCCTTTCTTTTCCACATAGCATCTGAATAATTTTTATCTAAAATCTATTTACTGCAAAGTGGAAGCATGTAGAAATATATATATTTTTTGTTATCAACTCTGCATATGTGATGAGAATTCCAATTGTTTAAATTTGTCAACAGTTTGTTAGTAAGCTTCAGGTTGTAATAATAGAAAGCTTGTGTGCTATGGCAAGGAAAGAAGTTTCAGTTTTATAGACTGTTTCGTATGACATCTGTATAACTTTTTTTGGTTTAGGGTAAATATCCATGTCCAATCTGGATTTTCTTTTGGTTCAAGTGAAAGACGAGAAATAAGCCTGCACAGGGGTGAATTATTTTTAGCCTCCAATAAATTTATAAGAATGTAAAATTAGTTTTCAGGACAAATATATTACAACAATAAATATCCTTGTGTGGCTATTTGGATTTTAAGATATTTTAAGATTTATTTTGCCAAAGTATATTTGATTTGCATTACTAAATACCGTTGTAGCGTTAGCACGTGCATGTTACCAGTAGATATAGATGCTCAGGAAGAAAAAAAAACTCTACATGGAACCATACCGTTCCTATACGGTATAGGGTCAAATTGCCTGCCCACGGTTGACCAGAATCCTCTGATTCCTCCCCCTCTTCACCTTCCCATCCTGTCGCCCTCTCGCACCCCCCTCTTCCTCCCAGCAGAAGAGCACGGTGGAGCGCGGCGTCCGGGCGGCCACGTCGGGCAGAGGCGTCGGCCATCAAGCGGCGGGGTCGGCGAAAAGATTCTGGTGTCTTCTCCCCCCCACAGGCCACAGCTAATCAAGGGCGGCCCTGCTGTAAGTTCTTGATTTGTCTCCTATAATTGCGGGGAAAAAGAAACACGCCATTCCATACTAATCTTGCGATGTCCGCAATTAGACCATATATAGTTTGTATTTGTCACTGCAACCGGAAGTTTCAGCCTGCTAATCGAGTTTCCACCGCTTCTGATAGTTCATTAATTCTAGTGTTGTGAGGTGTACTCCCTCCGTCCCAAAATAAACCAACCTTGTACAGGATGTGACATATTCTAGTACGATGAATCTGAACACAAGAGTGTCCAAATTCATCGTATTAGAATGTATCACATTCCGTATGAGGTTGGTTTATTTTGGGACGGAGGGAGTAACTAATACTCCCTCTGTTTCATATTACAAGTCATTTTGACTTTTTTCCTATTCAAATTTCTTTAGGTTTGACTAAGTTTATGGAAAAAAATAACATTACCTATAACACCAAATTAGCTTCATTAAATGTAACTTCAAATATATTTTGATAATGTGTTTGTTTTGTGTTAGAAATGTTGCTATATTTTCTTATAAACTTAGTCAAATTTAAAGAAGTTTGACTAGGAAAAAAAATCAAAATTACTTATAATATGAAACGGAGGGAGTACCAAATAATGCGTTTGCAAATCAAGAGTAGCTATAAGCTATGTATTGATTTTTACCTCCCTGCTTATATGCTGGCTACTATGACAACTTTAGAGTTATGTTTTTCTTTTCTTTTTTTTTGCAGGGAAACTTTAGAATTATGTTAGCAGCATATGGAGTGAAAAAGAAATGTGTTTTAACATTTGTTTTATGTTCAAGAGCCATGATATTAAGTGCCATAGTACATTGCATTTTTTTCATTGAAAGATCATGTACATTTTCATGACTCAAAAGTTTACCCTTTTTTCAGTACTGAGGTCTGAAGGTCTGTTCCATCCATCCCTCTTTTTTTTTCTAATAATGGAATGTGATTACCCGGCTCCGAAGAAGAACAAAGTGGTTCATCCAGTGGATTGCACGATGAAGGAAGAGCCAACCAATGCAGCAAACATGAATCAGCTTTCTCTCTGGAGCCAGTGGCAGCTCCTGGATTCCATCCTCCCAACCGGCGGGTTTGCGCATTCGTATGGCCTTGAGGCCGCAATGCAATCTCGCATGGTGAACAACCCAGAGGAGTTGAGGTCATTTGTTGTCCAGGTCTTGGAGAACACTGGCAGTCTGTTGCTCCCATTTGTGTACTGTGCTAACAAGTCTCCAGATGCCGTGACGTGGGTGAAGCTCGACCAGTTGCTGGAAGCTATGTTGACGAACGAAGTTAGCAGGAAGGCCTCAATGTCGCAAGGCTCAGCTCTATGGAGAGTGGCTGCGTCTGTCTTCACTGAGATTCAGTCACTGCAGGATCTTCGACAAACATTCCTTGGTTCCAAGACTGTGTCTTTTCACCATGCACCGATATTCGGGTTGATATGCGTGCTGGTTGGATTCGACAGTGAGACAACACAGCGTGCCTACATCTTTGTCACAATGAGGGATGTGATCTCTGCTGCGACGAGGCTCAATTTGATCGGGCCACTAGCTGCTTCGGTGCTGCAACACCAGATTTCGGTAGATGCTGAAAGGATGGTGCAGAAATGGAAGGATCGTTGTGTGGAAGCAGCAACGCAGACGGCCCCTCTGCTTGATGCGTTGCAGGGTTGCCATGCTTACATGTTCTCTAGGCTGTTTTGCTCCTAAAAAGGAGGTGAGCTATCATCTCCCTGTTTCTTTCTTTTTATACATAATCTCCTTTATGTATTTGTAGAGTTGTCATGCTTGCATGTTCCATAAGTTATTGTGTACTGTACATAGTATTTGAATGAATACACATCAACCATTTCAATTTTATGATGCATGTAAACTGTATGATTCAATTTTACTGTGTGTCACCTCCATAATATTATGACATGTGACTAGTGCAATTCAATTAGTGATGAAATGTTCAAAATTCAGATGAGTGATGTCTTACATAATGAGCAGTTCCTTCAATTCGGTGGTGCATTTCCACCCTTATAACACATACTGTACTTTGAGATCTGACAAGTCCATGTAACACCATTTATGGTCACAAAACAAGTGATCACATCATACACTGAATTACAGATGGCCCTACTCTGTTCGTCCCGTGACACCCATCGTATTCGTAACCAAAAGCTCAGCTTACCAGTAAACTAAAAAAATATTCCGTGGGTAATACGATGGGTGTCACCGGCGCTGTCGTCGAGACGTAGCCGGTGCAGAGGCGGAGGCGGTGAGGACGGGAAAGGCATGTCCGCCGTAGCCGTCGCCATGTTGACCAACGACCTCCTCGGGAGGTCTTTCTCATGCTCCGCACTGCCGTCGACCTCGCCCGCAAGCCCTTCCTCTGCGCCGCCTGCAACGCCTTCCTCCGTCGCTTCTGTCACCTCCATGGCCCGTTCCTCCTCAGCTGCCTCGTCCACCCCCCTTCTCTTGCCATGCCGATCAGTCGGTCCCCTCCTCCCCTCCCGCCGTCTCCTCCCTGGTTGTCGCCACAGTTTTTGCATGGAGTAGCGGACGTCGTTGAAGCAGGCGCATCAGGTGGTGATGCGGAGCGGGAGCCCGCCGGGGAGGATGCGGTTGGCGGCGCTGGGGAGGCGAAGTCGAGCGCGTTCGCAGCGAGCAACGCCCTCAGTTCACGGCTCGATCGTCGTCTTCCCCGTCGCTTCGAGGATCGCCACCACCAGCGCCCCCGCGGCTGTCGCCGCAACCGGCCACACCGTCTCAGTGCCGCCGCCAACCATGAGGAAAGGGAGTGAGGGAGGAGGAAGAGAGAGAGAGGGGAAGGAGAGGATGTGAATGACACATGAGGCCCACGTGGGTCCCATAATTTTTTAATTTTTTTTTGTAACTGACATGTGAGCTCATGGTTTTTATTATTTTTTCAGAATCGAATTGTCACGTAGGCCCACGGTTTTTATTATTTTTTCATAATCGAATTGACACGTAGGATAAGGACCAAGTCAAACCAGCCACGTGGGCGTCACATCATCCAAAACCGTCATCCAAACCGCCGAGGGACCTCGGCTGCACGTAGGATAAGGACCAAGTCAAACCAGCCACGTGGACGTCACATCATCCAAAACCGTCATCCAAACCGCCGAGGGACCTCGGCTACACCGGTTTTGTTAGTTGAAGGACTCATTGTATCTGGTATTATGGTTTGAGGACGAAAATCGGATTAGTTGTCAAGTTAAAAGACCCCAGATGAACTTATTCCTAGCAAGGTAGCAATGAGCAAAAGGTGGCCACCAGCCTCCCGGATAAGGCCCATCTTTACTCATCAGCCCGTTAGCCTGTTACACTCTGCTTTGGCACAGTGAAGACTGAACTGAGCTCTGTGTGTTTGATTGACTGAATTTTGCATCACAAACAATCATCTTGATTGCTCTCCACCGGCAGCTGCTTAAGTTTCAAAATTCAAAAAAAAAATACTGCTGCTTAAGAAGTGTACATATCGATATATAGGTAGACGCACGCATATTAGAATGTTGCATTACTTCGTTCATCCAGGAAAAGAGAAAGAATGGTGCATTACTTCCTCCCAAAAAAACATGTCGTTTCGGAGATTTTATAATATGGTCTTCAGAATACAAGTTTAGCTATTCAGTTCTATTGCAAAGCATTTAAAAACCCAATAAAAGAATAATTAATATAATAAAAATGTTTCAAAATCAAATATATATATGCATATATTTTTCATATGTTAAATTTAAATATTTTACAATGATGTTCAAAAATTTTAATGTTTGATTGGAAGACATGTCACAAACGAGTTTCGGGGAGGGAGTATAACATAAGAGCTCACAAAGCCAAATACATCTTTATTGAATGAAATAAAAGTGCGATAGTAGTTTGATACATTCTACACACACAGATTAGGGGGAAAGATTGGTTTTGGGATACATTTTGCACACTCCTCGGTGCATATAACATGTCACGCAAATTAATTAATTAAGTACATCGGGATGGAAATTCAGATTTTTTTTAAAAAAAACATGCATGATTACCAAGCATGCATGCAACCATCAGACGTAACATTCATAGAGCTTGATGTCCATCTGCAGCCGGAAGTATACCAAGCCCTCGACGGCGTCGGTGCGGAGCGTCGCGACGCCGCGCGACATGAAGAAGTCGCCGGTGCCGCCCACGACGGAGAGGTCCCTCGTCTTCTCCGACATGACGTCGGCGCCCATGAGGTTGAGCGTGCCGCGGCGCGCCGTCGAGTTGAACACGACGGAGAAGGCGAACCACGCGTCGTACGCCTCCTTGCTGTCGTAGAGGTAGAGCCCCTGCGCGCGCGCCGCTGTCGCCTCCAGGGACGGCGGCGGCGGCAGCGCCTTGGTCCCCTCCGTCATCGGGTCGTCGAACACCACCACCTCGCCGAAGAAGGTGCCGTTCGGCGACACGGCCGTGGCCAGCGCCGTCGGCTTGGTGGCCGCCGCCGACGTGGAGTTCGCCGTGCTGTTGCTGAAGTCGTAGAGGATGTCGTGGAAGTAGAGCGTCATCTTCTTGCACGGCTCGTCGTAGCTCCTGACGAGCCTCCTGCTGCTCCGGTGGCCATGGGCGGCGCTCGCCGAGGTGAGGCTGAGCAGGTAGATGGAGGCGACGATCAGAGACGCCTTGGACCAAGTCGCCATTGCTATCTTGGAGTAGTAATAAATTATGCAATTAATTCAGCTTAATGAGCTTGATTCACTAACTAGCTGGAGAAGCTAGCTACTCCACTTAGCAAGTGTTGCTGGCTTAATTTGCTGCAGCTGTGATGGAGCTCGAGTTTTGCATCCCTACATATAGAGATGTGAAAGGGAATATATGCATGCATGCGGGGGATCAACAGAGAGAGTGAGATATAAGCAAAGGCTACTCTATTATATTTATATATTGATCTTGTTATTCCCTTCTGTTTACTTTGGGCTGTTTGCTCGATCGAATGCTTGATCTGAATTTCTGATGCTGATGCAGGGTATTGGTACGTGCTATTATGAGCAGCATGGAGGTTTGCAAAGGCTTCAAGGGAGGGTTACCAGAAAAAAAGAATATATTTTTTTCTGACAGATCTGGTCGCATGTCTAAATATTATAAGAAATTAGAGGGGGGTGAATTACATTAATAAGAAATTAGAGGAAGAAAAATGAATTATGCTAAGGCAATTGCTTAATCTCCTGCAACACGACACAATCGCCGGATCCCGGAGGTGAGCTTGTGTAGAAGACTCGCTGCTTCCACAAGCTAGGTTTATGCATGCAGTCAAAAATCAGTGGTGAGATTAGCAAGTTTTTCCCCATGCAATTTAATTTGCGCCAAACCAGATTTAAAAACAGAATATAATAATTTGTATATAATTAACTCTAAGTTTTATTTTCATAGATACAATTATATTTTGTATAATAAATTTTAAAAGTAGAAATGGGAACAAAATTTGTAATCATAAGACATATTCTATTATAATATGTCATTTTCAAAATCATTCCAATGGCTTGCATAAATTATCTGTTTAAAAGAAAATTGGAGTCATTCCTGCAATAATCCTACAAAATTCCTATCTTCTAAACAATCTAAATCTCTCTCTTTTTTTATATAATGTTGTTGTCAAGTTATTTTTAAAAAATAAAAATAAGATTTTCAGTTTGATTAGACAGGCTACCAGGAAGACGTAGTTTGATACGTATACAAGTTATTTAATAGCACACCACATGACCACCGGAACTTATTGTTAGGGTGTGCTCTTTTGAGCTAAACGGAATGGAATGCTCCTCGATCTTAGGAAAATATTTTCATTTTGGGTCCAGATCAACCCATATCCTATTTATCTTCAAATCAAACACCCTAAAAAATAATTTTTTTAAAGTGTGGAATAAACAATTCAACAATCAGGTAAATAATCTTAAAACTAGCTATGCCCATGTCTACAGCATGGGTATATGGGCTAAGAAACTTTCCGGGTAGTTTTGTACCGCAAGCACCTTGAATTCTTCTTAGAAATAATATTATTTTAATAGAAAATTATAAAAACAGTAGTTAGATGGTCAAAGTCGCAATTTAGTACATTGTCAAACCACCAAAGCTAATCATGACTCATATTTAACAGCCGCAATATAATTTGTGGCATGTTGAATATCCACAATTGAAAAGATACCCAACAGGGTAAAAGAAATACATGCACGCAAGTGTAAACCGGGTGCATGTGCATGTGGTGGGTCCTGTCAACCTTTGGCGGGTTGATAGGTTTCTTTTTTGTTATAGAAAAGACTGTCAAGCATTTGTTCAGCAATATAAATTTTATAAGGTTGATAGGTTTCTTTGGTTTTATAAGGTTGATAGGTTTTTTTGGTGGGTCTTGTCAACCTTTGGTAGTTCGATAGGTTTTATGACGGGTCCGGTTGTTCTTCCGTTGTTTGATAGGTGGTATGTCGTTCATTCGAAGGATGACATGCTACTATTTCTACATTTTTCATCAACTCAGTTATATTTTTGTGATTTTCTATCAAAATAATATTGTTTCTAAAAAAAATCAAGCACCCTCTATTGGGTATACAACCTTCAGAACAATTCACTATCAACACATTTGCACAAGGATGTTTATTTAGAAAGAATTTAGCATACAATCTGTATATACTCATACAGCTGGTGGTCTGATCTGATGATGGGAGCAGCAACAAATAAATATATAGGTAGATGAAGGAGCATCAGATCACCGAGAGTCATTGGCTGATCATTTGCCTCCCTGACCAAAGATGACACACATCTTCGCTGAAATTTGCATCCGCAATACATGGAGTACAATTTGGTATTATACCATGTATGCATCAGACGTAGCACTCGTAGAGCTTGATGTCCATCTGCAGCCGGAAGTATACCAAGCCCTCGAAGGTGTCGGTGCGGAGCGTGGCGACGCCGCGCGACATGAAGAAGTCGCCGGTGCCGCCCACCACGGAGATGTCCCTCGTCTTCTCGGCGATGATGTCGGCGCCCATGAGGTTGAGCGTGCCGCGGCGCGCCGTGGAGTTGAACACGATGGAGAAGGCGAACCACGCGTTTAACGCCTCCTTGCTGTTGTACAAGTAGAGCCCCTGCGCCCTCACCGCCGTCTCCTCCAGCGACGGCGGCAGCGCGTTCCCCTCCGTCATCGGGTCGTTGAACACCACCACCTCGCCGAAGAAGGTGCCGCCGGTCGACGGCACGGCCGTCGCCAGCGCCGTCGGTTTGGTGGCCGCCGCCGACGTGGAGTTCGCCGTGCTGTTGCTGTAGTCGTAGAGGATGTCGTGGAGGTAGAGCCTCATCTCCATGCACGGCTCGTCGTAGCTCCTGACGAGCCTCCTGCTGCTCCTCCGGCCATGGACGACGCTCGCCGAGGTGAGGATGAGCAGGAAGATGGTGGCGACGATCAGAGACGCCATGGACCAAGTAGCCATCCGGCCTTGCACTGTTATCCAAGCTTAGCTAGCTAGCTAGCCGGAGAAGCTTGATTGCTGCTGTGTGATTAGGAGCTCGAGATTTGCACTTCTATTTATAGAAATGAGAAATGGTACATGCATGCATGCCAAATATCTGGCAAAATGTCTTTGCAAGCTGGAGTTGTTTGGATCAAGAGTGAGAGCAAAGACTCCTATCGTTTCGCCTACAACTGATTATTAGAAGAAAAAAAGTTAATATGTGAGTTATTTTTTAAAAAATATAGGTTCTTAGTGATTTAAAAGCTAAAATTAAAAACCTACTATGAAAAAAATCTAAAATCAACTCCAAAACTAAAACTAAAATTTTAAATTTTAGCAGCGGATGGAAGATGGGGGAAGATGAGACACCACTATAATATTGTTATTCCCTTCGCTTTTCTTTGGGTTGTTGCTTGAATATTGCTTTGATTCTGATGATGATCTGATGCTGATACTGATACAGGTTAATTACTGTACGTACTTTCATGAACATAGAGGTTGTAAAAGGCTTCAAGGGAGGGTTACCAAAAATATATATATTATAAGAAGAGGTGGTGAATTATATGGAAGACAAGAAATGTTACAAAGAAGATGGAGCACCTAAAGGAAGAAAACAACAAAGGAATTATGCTAGCCAAGTGCTTGATTGGTTCCTGCAAAACGCCACACACGTTGCTTCCACAAAAGTCTATGCAGTCGAAATCATTAGTGAAATCAGGCCTTAATTTCTTCCTGGTTGTGGACCAATCAATCTGATTTGCTTCATCGGGGGGAAGGGTGTAAAAGATTTTTTGGGGCAGCACGCTAATAAGTTCAACAGTACCGATTACTATTAACACTAATTTTGACCCTCAAACTACTAATTTCCGATATTAATCAGCATTTCACCTGATAATGTTTAGTCACTATGTTCAGAAATGTTCAGTCTAACCCACAAATAATGGTTTATTTGACCTCACCACCCTACTCTTTAGCCCTGTCATGGTTTCTGAAATCAGAATCCATATTTTAGTTCATTCCTCTGCTCTTCAGTTCAGTGCCCTAGCTAGTCTCATCTGGAATGACCGCAATTTTTTCTTTTCTTTTCACGGATCATTTCACCAGTATCAGACGGCTTTCAACAGGTATAAACTTGCGTCTAGTCACAATGTCACATGAACGACGAACAAAATGCAGAACATGAACTGGAAAAAGAAAAGAAGAGATCAAAGGGGTCGGAGTTTTATCCTCCGACGCCAACTCCAAGTGCAAAGCAGCGAAAATCCATCTGAAAAAGAATCATCAAACTGGAAGAGCGAAGTGTTGATTCATACTCCTCCATAGCAGCAGATGGTTCCTTCTCGCTCGTTGGTCTGTATAGGGTTTAAAGAATCAAGATTCCAAACCATGGCAAGATAAGGTGTTTGATGGTTTCAGAACTGCCTAGTACTGTTCAATTTTTAGGAGCACATTCAATTTTTTAATAATGAAAATGGTTTACATCTCCGCCTTTGCCGACACGCACACAACCAATAAGTTTTAGAGTTAAAAATAAAAAAAATATCGTGTGATGGGACAAAGTCCCAAACTCCTTTGAAAAAGATGACTAGCTGAATTAACATTTATAACAAATTATTAGATCTTATACTTGTAACCTTAGCCTTAGCATATACATGATCACCTAAGCTTATGTGGAATGGTGAAATTGACTGACTGGAAGAGCTTGAAGCCTTCTTAGCCATTGTAGGGGTTGTCGGTGAAGTTAGGGTCATGGTAGTAGATCGTTGGAGTTGAAGCAGAGGTTCACGGTGCGGGTGGCATCGCCCTTCCGGCCGCCACTTGCACGCCGGCGATGGGGATGGAGAATACCCTTCGGTCTCCTTCCAACGCTTCTTAGGATCGGCATTAGGGTTCATCGAGAGTGGCTTGTCGTACTTAGATCGTCACCTAGGTACGGGCTAGTCTCTCTCTTTTATTGTTGCGCTAGAGGAGATTGGGGATGGATACATTATGGAGAACGGTGCGTGTCCAATCGACGCGTGTGGATGAGGTGCGAGCGCAATGCTCGCTCCTCGCCGTTAGCCGCGTGTGGGCGTGGGTGGGCCTAGTCCACCACGCGTCTCACTGGCCTCATTGCCAGGAGATCAACCAACACAAATCACATAGATTATAACAAATAATTTTATAGGTGCTACATCATCCAAAGTGGAACAAAAGATTACAAGAGTGTAGTATCACTATGCATACGCATAGTATCCCTTCCTCCTGTGAAGCGGGCTCAATTTCAACTACCAATTACTATTGACAGTAAAATCAAATTCTGAAACTTGTGGTTTCTGGTTCTTATCAGCATTTCACCTGATAATATTTGGTCATTATGTTCTGAGATTTTCAGTTAAACCCTCTACTGATTCATGCGAACTCATCCCCCTACCTTTAGCCCTCTCATGGTTCCTGAAATCAGAATCGATATTTGAGTTCATTCCTCTATTCCTCACTCCTCGCAGTTCATTGCTTAGCCTCATCTGGAATGACTGCATTTTTTCCCTCTTTTAACAGATCGTACGGCTTTCGAGCAGGTTTAATTTGCGTCTGATCACAATAATGAACGAAGAAAAAAAATGCAGAACATTAACTGAAAAAAAAAGAGATCAAGGGGACCCCACTCCTATCACAGATTTGTTCGCTCCGGCCGCTTCATTCCTAGCTTTAGTTGTTTCTTAATCATCCTGCAGAGAACTTCAGATCGGAGGCGTTGTCCAAGTGCAAAGCAGCGAAATCCATCTGAAAAGGAATAATCAAATTTGAAGATGATTTCCTTCCGTTTGTTGGAATAACTGCAAATTGCTTTTTTTTTAAATTGTAGAACGTTACCTGAAAAAATGGGGGATCAAAGGGGTTCGGATTTTAGAACTCCGAACCACAGTCCTATCCCAGACTGCGTCTCCTTGCAGGGGTATCAAGTGCAAAGCAGCGAAGTCCATCTGAAAAATAATCATCAAACTGAAAAAGAGAAGCGTTTATTCATAGCAGCAGATGATTTCCTCTCGTTTGTAGGTCTGTGGCGTTCAAAGAATCAAAATGTCAAACCATGGCAAGACCAAGTGTAAATGGCAGATGATGTTGATGGTTTCAGAACTGCCTAGTACCACTCACTGTTTGGGAAATGTTAATTCTTTTTGCAATGAATTTTTTTTCTCCGGGTTGGCGTTAAGCCGGCCGAAGTTTATTAAGCTTCAGAAGAGAATTTTGTTACATATATAACATTAACACCATAGAGCAGAGTCCCCAGGGGCAAACTCTAGGGAAACCTGCCTCCCGTCCAGGACTAGCCTGGCAACCCCAAGAAACCCCAAGTAACCCTAAGTAGATTATTGTATTGGCGCCATTAAACCTGCCACTACCCAAGTTCCCCATTCATCAGCCATTGCCGCACAAAGCTGAGAAACCGAAGCTACTTTGTCGTCGAACACTCGCATTCCGTCCCTTCCAAATCAACCAGGAAATGAGTATGACCCCCGCATCAAAAGTCTTGCGGTCAATCTTCGCGACCGCCTTGCGAGAAGAAAGCCACCAAGCAGTAAGGTCAATAGACAGCGTAGGACACACGAGCCCTAGTCAGCCGCGCATTCTGTCCCACACTTGGTGAGTAACAACACAATCCAGAAAGATGTGGCGATAGGACTCAGTCTCATTTGCACACAGGTGGCAAATCGGAGCGAGCTGCCAACCTCACCGTTGAAGGTTGTCCGCCGTCATGCACACACCGCGCACAGCTAGGAACATGAAGAACTTGCACCTCGTCGATGCCCTCGACTTCCATATGATCTTGCCGAGCGGGCACACCGTCTTTCCTAACACAAGGAGTTTGTAGGTTGATTTGATGGAGAAGACTCCGTTTACTGTCGCCTTCCATACCAAAGTATCGCCACTGGCCGGGTCCAGGGATATGGCATCAACCACATCCCACAGGTTAAGGAGTTCTACCAGGGCCTGGATGGAGAGGCCGCCCCGGATGTCTGCGATCAAGGCATTGCCCTGCAACGCCTGTGCCACCGTCGTCCCCTTGTTGGAG
Source organism: Oryza officinalis (assembly GCA_008326285.1). NCBI lineage: Eukaryota > Viridiplantae > Streptophyta > Magnoliopsida > Poales > Poaceae > Oryza > Oryza officinalis. Next base: position 52,124,412 of record BDMV01000007.1, on the reverse strand, counting down.
ACAAAAGAGAAGAGACATGGCGCCCTGTTCTCCATCGAGCCACCGTCAGGTAACCAATTGTCCTTCCAAAAGGCTGTCGTGGTCCCGTCACCCAGCAGCGACCTGCTACCGGCCGCAAGACAATGGAGAGATTTCTTGTCCGGAGCAGGAGCGAAGGGCGCCCAAGGGAGGTTCGGCTGGGTGCGCCGCAACCACAGCCACTTTGTGCGCATTGCAATGCATGTCAAGTGCAGGCTTTGAATGCCCAGGCCACCATTCTCGATGAGTAAACAAAGCTTGTCCCAAGCCACCAGACTGCACGAGCCAGCAGCCTCTTTGTCGCCTTTCCGGAGGAAACCTCTGCATTTCCTCTCTATCTCCTTTACCACCCATGCAGGCAAATCAAGAACTGACATGAAGTAGAGCGGTAGAGCAAGGAGCACATGCTTGATAAGCACAAGCCGTGCATCTAGAGACAGCATGCATGGCTTCCATCCAGCTAAGTTCTTGGCAATCTTGTCCATCATCGGTTGGAACAATGCCTTTGTTGGCTTTCGAACAGAGAGTGGAAACCTGAGGTAGGTGACTGGCAGTTGCTTGATAGGACATCCAAGAACACCAACAACCTCGGCAAGTTGTTCCTCAGTACAGTTCAAAGGGGTTATGGAACTTTTTGACACCGTTCGTGACCAAACCGGTCGCCTCTCCCAAAAGCTTAAGCAACAAATGAAGCACCGACGCATCACGCAAAGACGGGTGAAAGAAGATGATAGTGTCGTCGGCATAAAGAGAAGCCCGTAACGGAAGGAGGTCTCCAGCCAGGGGGGTCAAGGCCGCCCTCTGCACCGCAGTCGCACAAAGCGCTGCCTTGGTCTCCATGAGATTACAAACAGAAGCAGGGAGAGCGGATCGCCTTGACGCAAACCCCTTGCCAAACAAATCCACTGAGTGTCTCTCCCATTGATGCAAACAGTCATCGAGGCCATGGCCAGCAGCAGAGAAATGCAATCACGCCATCTCGGACTGAAGCCTAGGTGACGAAGGAGGTTGAGGAGGAATTCCCAGGAAACCGTTTCGAATGCCTTGGCAATGTCAATCTTAAGGATCATAGCGGGGTTTTCAATTGATGCAAACGCTTCATAATCCCTTGCACATACAGGAAATTGTCCTGGATTCTCCTCTTCTTGATGAAGGCAGTCTGAGAAGGCCCAATCAAGTCATTCATCAAGGGAGCTAGACGCACCGTCAAAATCTTCATCAGGATTTTCATGAAACTATGAATAAGGCTGATTGGTTTATAGTTGGAGAGCTGCCCGCGTCTTCTTTCTTGGGGAGCAACACAATGGAGGCGGAATTTAGCAGGTGCAGGTGCTGCGAGTTGGCCTGCCATGCAAGATTGAGGGCCACCACCTAGTCGCCCTTAATAGTATCCCAACATCGTTTGAAAAACAGAGCACTAAAACCGTCCGGGCCTGGTGCCTTGTCGCAAGGCATCTCGAGGATCACCTTTCTTGTTTCCTCCTCAATTATGTCTCCTTCTAACCCCGAGAGATCACCACGGTGTATGCCAATGCCATTGAAATTCAAGGTGGTTGTCGGGGAGGAAGGAGTGCCCAAGATGTGAAGGAAGTAGTCGTGTGCCGCATTCAGCTTATCTTCCTCTATCACCGCCCAAAGACCGTCGTGGCAGAGGGAGGGAATTGCCTTCTTTCTTCTGCTGGGTTGATCTTGAGGTGGAAGAACTGAGCGCTCGTTCCGCTATGGCGCAGGTACAGGAGACGTGCTCGCTGTCTTAACCTGATGCGTTCCAAGGAGGCTAGGGCGAGGCAGCGTCCTTTCAGGGTGGCGCGCAGGAAGCGCTTCGCCTCAGACAGAAGTCGCTCATCCTGCGCTTTATCCAGCTGCAAAATGATTTCATGCGCCACTGAGAGATGTAGCCGAAGCTCACTAATCTGCCTCTGTCCCCAAGATCTCAGAGCAGACGCTGTGCTTTCAAGCTTGAAGTGCAGAGAGCTAAGAGCATTGGAACCCTGTGGCGCCGTCGACCAAGCTTGTTGGACTACCTCATCACATCCATCCAGTCGAGTCCAATAAGACTCGAATTTGAATTTCCTCTGTCTGTGCATCATTTGGTCACATGCTAACAACAAAGGGCAATGATCAGACGCCGAAGAACTTAGGGCCTGCAGGTGAGCGTCCTTGAAAGTATCCTCCCAATTTGCATTAACCAAAACTTTGTCGATTTTTGTCAGGGTTGGGCGCTCTTGCTCATTGCTCCAAATGTAGCACCGACCAAACAACTATAACTCACGCAATTCGCAGACATCAAGAGTTTCCCTGAATTTGCCAATCAATCTCCTACCCACCAGCTCGTTGTTCTTGTCTGCATCAGAAGAAAGCAGATTAAAATCCCCAACAATGCACCAAGCTCCTGTCACCAGTTGCCCCACCTCAATGAATCAGGCTGGATGAATGCTCCTATTGAACTTCACAAATATAATGTTAGATGCTTCTAAATGTTCAGTAAATCTTGCTATTATACACTGAACTTGGGTTCAGTTTTCAGCAAAGTTTGCACTGAACTTTGATTCAGTTTTCAGTCCTTCAGTAAAAAAAAATGCACCCAAATTAAATTGCTCATTTATAGTTCATTGCTTAGCCTCATCTGGAATGACTGCATTTTTTTCTCCTTTAACATATCGTTTCACCTGTATCATACGGCTTTTGAACATGTTTAATTTGCGTTTAGTCACAATAATGAAGAAGAAAAAAAATGCAGAACACTAACTGAAAAAAGGAGATCAAAGGGATTCGGAGTTCTGAACTTCGACCCCTACTTCCATCACAGGCTCCGTTTAATTGCTCGCTCCGGCCGCTTCTCTCCCAGCTTTGGTGTTTCTTAATCATCCTGTAGAGAAGTTCAGATCGGAGGCGTTGTCCAAGTGCAAAGAACGAAATCCATCTGAAAAATAATCGTCAAATTTGAAGAGTGAATTGTTGATTCATATATACAAATATATTATGTCGCGCATTCGCACGACTATAATCTCTCTCTTTTCAAAATATGGTTACATGTTGTTGATAGTAATTAAGTAAAATTCGTGATAACAATTAATAATGTAAATGAAAAATTACAGTTAATGAGAGTCAAAAAGTCAATGGTTGAGTGAGAATACAAACAGATTTTTTCCGATTACATGCATGAAAAACACGCGCACAAGCATCATTACTCACACACACTATATTTGCACACCTCCTAACCCACGCGCATCATCGTCATTGCTTTCCCATCTTACTCAATACTTACTGCATGGCCCCTCTTAACATCACCCTTATATTTCGTTGGTGCTCCTGCCATATAACATGTCATTATGCATTTTGCAGGAAAAATGTAAGCTAATAAGTTTATTTTGACCATCCAATTAAAAGGAAGAATTAGGGTCAAACAAAGTCAGCATTAGGATTATTTATTAAAATAAGTTGTCGTAAAGGTGTACTACTCATAAATTTTATAATGTTAATTTACAATAATACAGATTGGCGAGTGCAATAATAATCTTGTGTTACAATATTTGTTGTACCATTTCGCAATTTAGCGTTAATATACATTTTTTGTGAAATGACGTAAATTTAGGGTTAGGCCTGGTTGGCCTTTCGACCTATTTAACGTGGACGGTGACGCGGAGGCGTAGTGTGCTAGAATCCGACCCATCACCCCAACGGAATGAGATGGTGACCAGAGTCATATGAATTATAGGGTAGTAATTTTAAGTATAGTTCAGTACAATTTTAGGTAAATTAAAATATGGGATATTTTAATTTTTAATATGTGTTACATATCTGTGACAAACCGAAACAGATTCACTATGTTTTGTATTTTTGTACTAAGTTCAGACTCAACCAACCATTATACCAGTGAGTAATACTTTCACCCTTTTTTTTATTTACTGGGAGCATAAGGTAAAATTATTGCTAATAGGGATGAAGATGCAAAAGTGGTAGTACTTTGTGTAATCACAGGACATCAACAGCTGAGCTCTTATTTCTCTCACCCTCTCTCAGTCAGCTCAGTCAGCTCATGGAAGTCTCCAGAATAATCTTGACCTTTCACCATTCTTTTATTTGGACTTACCACTTATCTATCATTCAACGGCAAGTATGATATCAATTGTTGCATCCAATGGCCCATGCTTTTCTAATGACGTGGCTCAACACCGTTACATTTTAGGTTTTACCTTTCACTTATATAGATATAGCAGGAGATGATTTCCTTCCGTTTGTTGGTCTGTAGCGTTTAAAGAATCGAAATTACAAATCATGGCAGAAATACAAGTGTAAATGATAGATGGTATTTGATAGTTTCAGAACTGCCTAGCAGCACTGTTTGGGAAATGTTAATTCTCTTTTTCGGAAATGTAGAGCACACTGGATGAATGCTCCTGTTGAACATCGCAATCTAATGTCAGGTCCTTCTACACGTTCAGTAAAGTATGCTATTACACACTGAACTTGGATTCAGTTTTCAGTAAAGTATGCAATTATGCACTCAAATTAGATTCAGTTTTAAGCACTTCAGTCAAAAAATTTCACCCGAATTAAACTGTCGAAATGAAACTATGAAAGTGATATGAAAGTGATCGTGCGGTTCTCATCTGATGGCTGTCAAGTTATTGGATGGGAAGACAAGGTTGGTGCTTTTATTAGATCATTTCAACCGTATCAGACGGCTTTCAATATCACATGAACGACAAAAAAAAAAGTACAACATTACCTGAAAAAAAAAAGGAGATCAAAGGGTCGGAGTTTAGAACTCCGACCCACACTGCTATCACAGACTGCGTCCACTTGCAGGGTACCAAATGCAAAGCAGCGAATTTGTTGCTCAAGATGAATCCATCTGAAAAATAATCATCAAACTGGAAAAGATGATTCCCTCTCGTTTGTTGCTCTGTAGCGTTTAAAGAATCAAAATTTCAAATCATGGCAAGACCAAGTGAAAATGGCAGATGATGTTTGATGGTTTCAGAACTGCCTAGTACCACTGGTTGGGAAATGTTAATTCTCCATACAATGAATCAACATGAGGTTGATAGGAGGCGCTCACGGAGTCTGCGACGGCCTTGGCGACGTCGGCGGCGCATGGCTTAGGGTTTGGAGAGAAAGCAAGGATCAAAAAAAGCTTATACCATGATGAATAATAGAGGAAGAGAAAAATATTGAATACTTTGTATTTGAGTCTCGGGGGCCAATATATATAGAAAAATACATGGATAGAGATAAGAAAGGATTGGAGATAAGGAAAGCTACAATATAAATCAATCCATATACTCTAACAAATACAATGAATCAGGCTGGAGGAATGCTCATGTTGAACTTCACAAATATAATGTTAGATGCTTATAAATGTTCAGTAAATCATGCTATTATACACTGAACTTGGATTGAGCTTTCAGCAAAGTTTGCCCTGAACTTTGATTCAGTTTGAGTCCTTCAGTAAAAAATAAAGACGCACCCAAATTAAATTGCCGTAATGAAAGTACTATCTGAAAGTAATCATGCGGTTCTCAGATGATGTCTATGAAGCTATTGGATGGGAAAGACTGATATTAAGAGATCACCTAGATCGGGCAATTGACTGATGAAGTTGCGGCGCAGGCACGATCCTAAAGGACCAATTTATTAGTGGATTATCTTATCCGAAGAATAATGGAGTATTATATTAGATGAACATGATTCACGTGCAAGCTTTACACTAATGCACAAAATGATTGCCCGTGACCGACAGCGCAAAAGAACAACGGGCGGCGTCAACTTGTCAGTCACCTACTCACCTGTTAATATTTGGTCACTATGCTCAGAGAGATCTTCAGTTAAACCCTCTACTGACTACTGATTCATATGACCTCATCCCCCAACCCTTTAGCCATCTCATGGTTTCTGAAATCAGAATCCATATTTGAGTTCATTCCTCTGCTCTTCTGTTCAGTGATCTACTCTCATCTTGGAATTACCGCAAATTGCATTTCTTCTTTCCTTTAACAGATCATTTCATCCATATCATACGGATTTAATTTAAACGGTATAAATTTGCGTCTGGGCACCTGAACGACGAAAAAAGAACTGCATAAAATTAGCTTAAAAAAAGAGATCAAAGGGGTTCTGAGTTTCATCCTCCGAACCCCCACCGTTTCCTTCTCTTCGCTCTCTTCGGCGGCTTACCTGCCGTTTAGGCTCTAGTTGTGTTTTGGGCTTTTGGCAATGTTAGCTCTGTTCTTGCAATGGATTTCCCAGATGCCACAATTGACTGATGAACTTGCGGCGCAGCCACGCTTGACTTGACAGCTTCCGCACCTAACAGCCACTGTACTCTAACAATTCCAAATTCATTTTTCTATTAAAACAATTTGTTACTACTTTCACTGTCGGAGGACAAGTTTTTTCTCTCTCTCATTTATTTCAAAATAAATTTAGTTTTGAGCAATTATTGCACTGGAGTTTGGGAAAGTAAGGGATAAATATATTGAAAGTACATAAATTGAGAAATAACTATATTAAGATTTAATAAAATGATGAGTATTTTAGTTCTTTTTGTTTTGTATTGATAAATATGAAATGGATGAAAAAACAAATTTATTTTTTCCGTCTCCCATCGCCGACAGCGACACATTAGTACAGTCACTGTACTCCTCACTTACCGGACGGCGACAACGTGCCGATTTCGGAAATAACACGTACTGCGTGATCACGACTCACAAATCCACGCTGAGAAAGTGAGAGAAGAATGTAACGCCCGTTTTGTCGCGGCGTTAGCGGGAAACTAATCTGCTAAAAACCCTAATTGCGAAAGTTTGCTCTTCAGTTGAGTCTTGTTGTGTGCCAAGGTCTCGTGTCTCCCCTCTCAGTTCAATCCCGGAGAAAACCGCGGAATCGGATTTCAAATCCGAGCCCTCAAACTCCCCCTTTCTTTTTCTCTGGTAAAGTCTGGTTTACCTCCCTTGACCTGGGCCGAATTTTCCCCTTCGGCCTTTTGTCCCTCTCTTCCCCCCCCCCCGGGTCACCGCTGGCCCAGCCCCTCTCGGCCTGTTTTTCCCCCTCTCCTCTCCCTCCTGGGCCGCCGCCGGCCCAGTCTCCCCCAGCCTTCGGCCTCGCTTCCCGCTGGGCAGTGCCAGGCCGCTCGGCCCGCGCGCGCCCGAGCCAGGTCCACCGGCTCTCTCTTTTTTCTCTCTCTTTTCTCTCTCTCTTCTCCCCAACGGCTCCCGCCGGCGCCGTTCCGTCGCCGCAGACCGCCGCTGGTCCCTTTGGCCCCGCCGCCTGCGCGCTTGCCGCCAAGGCGCTGAGCAGTGCGCGCTCTCCCGTTTCTCCCCGCGCGCGCCCCTGCCCGAAGCGGCAAGGGGGCAACCCCTCTTTTTCCCTTCCCCTTTTTCTTTTCCCCGGTCGCCGACTGCCGCCGATGTCATCCGCTGCCGTTGCTCGGCCGCTAGCTCGAGCACCGGTCCCCTCTCCGCGAACCGCCTTCCCCGGCCAAACCGACCTAGCCGCCCTTAAAATCCCCCCTCCCCGCTCGGCCGCATTTCTCCCCCTCGCTCTCGGCCGCCATTACCGCTTCCCCGAGCTCGCCCCTTTCCCGCCGTCGCCCCGTCGCCCCGTCGCGCCGCCGCGTCACCTTCCCTCTTGCGGCCCGCCGCCGCGAGGAGAGGAACCCGGCGCCCTCTTCTTCCCCGGCCCGGGACCGCGCCACACCGCCGCCCGCGTCGTCGCCCTTCTCCGGCTTGCCACCCCGCCGCGGTAACCGCCTCCTCCCACCCGTCTCCCTCTTTCTCCCCGGTCTAGGGCTTTAGGAGCGCCGTAGTTTTCCCCCCCGGGCGCCGCTGTCGTGCCGCCATCCTCTCTTCCATCCTCTCCCCGCCCCGGCGCCGCTACCCCCTTTTCTTTTCTCCCCCGCC
>BDMV01000007.1:51981063-52116390 GCA_008326285.1 Oryza officinalis | reverse complement strand
TTAGGTCGGTTTGGTCGGGGGGGGGGAGGCGGTTCGCGGAGGTCGGTTTGGGGCGCGGGGAGGGGACCGGCGCACTCCGGCGCTAGCGGCCAACGGCGGCAGCGGTGACGCCGGCCGGTCGGGAAAAAGGGGAAAAGGGGAAGAGAAAGGAGGCTTGCCTCCTAGCCGATTTGGGAAAGGGCGCGTGCGGGGAGAGAGAGAAGAGAGCGGGGCTCTTTCTCTCGCGCGGGCGGCCGTGCGGGCTGGACCAGGCCGGGAGACGGCCCGAAAAAGAAAAGGGGAAGAGGGGACTGGGCCGGCAGCGGCCCAGGAGGGAAAAGAGAGGAGGGGACAGGCCGAGAAGGGGAAAAGGGCCCAGGGAAGAAGGAGGCCGAGGGTTGGGCCGGGCGGCGGCCCAAGGAGGGGGAAAAAAAGGGAAGCGGCCGAGAGGGAAAACAGCCCGAGTCAGGGAGGTAGAACAGACTTTTTCTGAGGGTTTGGTTCTGGGAGGTTTAGGGCTCGGATTTGAAATCCGATTTCGCGGTTTTCTCCGGGATTGAACTGAGAGGGGAGACACGAGACCTTGGCACACGACAAGACTCAACCGAAGAGCAAATTTTCGCAATTAGGGTTTTTAGCAGATTAGTTTTCCCGCTAACGCCGCGACGAAACGGGCGTTACAAACATCCACTCGAACGATTAGAATTCTCTCCATGAATCTATATATCATATATAGTTGAAACCAAAAGCTTAATATGCATTGAGCCACATCATCTAGATAATAGTAGCCTTTGGATCCTTCTTATATTTTGATCTCAATCATACATTTGTCATATGCATTTACAACCCACCAAGTATATTTATTGCTATAAAGCTTAATGTGCATTAAACTATGACCCCTGAAATCTAATAGATCCTCTCATGTTTATATATAACTATCCAAGTGTCATGTAGAATTGCAATTTTAAATCAACTATCATAAAACAAATATTGTCCAATGAGATATTACTGTTACACAATTTACATATTATTTTTTTCGAGTCTTCTTTGAAATATTTTTAAATTCTCCGTTACAACGCATGGAGTATCCACTAATATTATAGTATTATATGGGTGCAAAATGCCTCTTACTGGCGCTCATGAGCTCACAGGCTTTGTGACAAGTAATCCAAATACTAATGACCAGTTTGGATGGCCCAGGACGCCGGCCTGGTCCATGGTGAATTAACATTGGCCGTTGGGAATAGGACGGATTCCAGGACTGTCGAGAGAAACGAAAAAAAGAAGAAATCTGGGCCGTGTCCATTACACTCGCGCGGGACGAGGCTGCCTGGCGCCCGGCTTTCCCTCCAATTCCAGTGGAAGATTTTCGGTTCACCCCTCCAACCCGCTATCTCAATTCACTTCCACCCTTTTTCTTCCAAAGATCGAATCGCTCACCTCCCCCATACCGTGCCACTTCGTATCAACCTTAGCGTATGTTGGAGTTAGATGCTGCGATTTTTCAACATTAACATTTACTCTCATTTGGATGTATGTACTCTTTGAATTCGTACTTTCGCTGTGAAAGAGATCTGAACATTGCTCACTTGCAAAATCTGGGAAAGTTCTTCCCAGTTGTCACTGTGTTTTGTTCTGCAGGCCTGTGGGCTGTTCCTCAACTTAGGCTGTGTTTGGTATGATGCGTTGGAAACTCATTTCTTCACACGGAAAACTGAGCAACTCATTAGCCATGATTAATTAAGTATTTATTATTTTTTTTAAAAAATAGATTAATATGATTTTTAAAGTAACTTTCGTATAGAAACTTTTTGCAAAAGACGCACCGTTTAGCAGTTTGAAATGCGTGCACGCAAAACACGAGGAAGATGAGTTGGGAACTCATGCAGTCAAACAAAGCCTTAATTAAACATGAGACATTGCCTTTTAGGAATATACGATGTATCGCAGATAGTTCTGTTAAATTCAGAGAGGCGCAATATATATCCTGCAGCAATTGTGCAGTACAGTTCTTGTTAAACTAAATTGATAGGCTTGCATTACCTAATTGTACAATTATGCCAACATCTAACCTACTTAAAAAATTTGGATATTTCCGACCAGTCGTCACACAAAAATTTCGTCCGTCTTTAGCTTGTGCGGCGCGCATAGTCCATTTTCATGTCCTGCGCACATCACCCATCCTAGTGCACACCATGTCGAACTCAATTCCAACACGCAATGTATCCGAAGGTCTCACGAAATCTCTAGCGTCATAGAGAGAGAAAGAAAGAGATACTTCTCCACCGTCTAGCCACCTTCCCTTCCATCTCTAGTGTCATCTCTAGCTCCACCCCCTATGAAGGTATTAGTCTAGTTAGGTTAGTCTCGCTGTCGTCCTTATGATGTGTTTTTAGTAAAGCTACTTTGTTCCAAGAAATACTGTCCATCCTTCTCTTGGGGATGGTGGCTTCGATCTACTCCAGCGCTGACGCACGATATGCTCTCTACCCTTGGAATAAAGGGTCCATGGTGGCCTTCTTCTTGAGTGAGCCGACTCTTGTCAGTGAGGCCGTGGCAAGATAAGGATCTAGAACAAGATTATGTAGGCTTCAAGTTTCATCATCCTATCATCATTTTTTTAATGCAAGCTCTAGGAGGTGAGCGTTGACCATTTCTTCTACTTCCGTTGACATCATCTGCAAGGTTAAGTCGGCCTTTCACTACTACAAATGGGATTTTCCTATACGAGAAATAGATTGCAGACAGACCGTAACTGGTCGCGTCTGCAAAAATCGCCCTCCATTTTCACATGTGGCTCCTTAAGAGGCCCGCATGCAAAAATCGATTTTTGTAGATGGGCCTCTTAAGTGGTCGCATGCAAAAATAAATTTTCGTATACTAGCCTCTTAAGTGGTCCACATGCGAAAATATCTCCTTCTTCTCTCTTTTAATTTTCCTCTCAACACTTCAAATTTTTCATCTTTATCCTCTCTCCATCTCTCTCACCTCCTCATTATTTCAATTTACCATCCTTATCCTATCCTACTGAGTCCTCTTATCTCTCTCCCTCTCCTCTCTCACAATGGCCAGCGATGGCGGGCGGCGGCGCGGCGGGCTTCCTCAGGCGTGCGGCGCGTGGCGTGCGGCGGCGCGGCGGTCGACAGCGCGCGGCCTCGGGCGTAGCGGGCGGCAAGCTTCCTTGAGCAGGAGGCCGGCGGCTTTCTCCCGCCATCCCCCGCGCGGATTTGGCGGCAGGCTCGAGCGAGTGGCAGCGGGCGCCACGCACGGTGGTGGGTTCCGATGGCGAGCTTTCTCGGCGATGGCGTTGGCGACAACGATGGTGGGCGGTGGATCTGGCAATGCCGTCGTCGGGAGTGGCCGCAGCCTCGGCGGAGCTCGCGGCGTTCGGGCGGGGTGGCAGCCTCGGTGGAGGCCTCGGCGACGGCGACGGCGACGATGGCGGACGGAGAGGGCGGCGGATCCGGCGGCGCCGCCCTTGGGAGAGGTGGATCCGCTGCCCTAGGGAGTGACGGCGGGGCGGTGACGGTGATGAGGCTGGGGTTTCGGATTTTTTAGATTTTTTTTTCTCCAAAAATATTTTTGCATGCGGTTGGCTTAGGTGACCGTATGTGAAAATCCCATTTTTGCATGCGGTTGCGCTATCCGCATGAAAAAATGGCTATTTTCGTAGACCTTTTCTCGCATGCGAGCCGGTCAACCGCATGCGAAAATCGATTTTGACCGTTTGAAAAAAATCCCATTTGTAATAGTGTTTCTTCAAATCTCCGATAAAATCAAAAGCAAACTTCCACCGGTTAGAGGCCCTACGAAATGAGGTGTACAAAATTGACGAGCTCAAGATGCTATTCCACTTTATCCATGGATATCCATGGAGGTGTAGGCTGTAGCTGTTTTTTTTCTTTTCCTGACTATAGCTTTTAATGTTGTAGTCTTGTATTTTTTTATCATCCTGTTCGTTTCTTCTGAAACAGTGCAGATAAAAAATAAACTTTCGTGGCACGCTTTTCAAACTCCCAAACGGTGCGTTTCGTGCGAAAATTTTTAATATGAAAGTTGCTCTAAAATGTTAGATTAATCCATTTTTCAAGTTTGTAATAATTAAAACTCAATTAATCGTACGTTATTGTCACCTCGTTTTTCATCTTTATCTTTATCTTCAGGACTTTCAAACACCATATTTTGTTTTTTTAAAGAAAACTTTATCCTTGGAGCTGGCCGGCGTCAGGGTCACCCAAATCAGCTCAGGCGATGGTGGGGCGACGCAAGGACCCGATTGCTTTTCTCTTATCTTTCTAGAGTCTTTTGCATACTTTTTGAGGGTTAATTGTAATACTGTATTTCTCCGAGGACCGTATTGTAAAACTCACATCCCACCCTTCTCCCCCACACCCCATCTCTCTCTTGGAGACTTGGGCAGTTGGGCGGCTCGCGGAGTAGGGTTTTGCCTCGATCGGTGCCTCCTTCCGCGATCCCATCTTCCGTCGCCCTTCGCCTGCGCAGCTCGGCCCTGTGGGGTAGAAGGAGGACAGCATCGGTGGCGTTGGGGAAGAGCAGGAGTGGTGGCAGCCATGGCAGATGACCGCGTCATCACCTTCGACTCCGGGAAGGAGAGCGAGTACGGCTACGCCTCCAAGGTCTGCTCACCCCCACCTCCCCTTTACTTCCTACTGCTTCTCGTGCGGTCCCGGTGCGGACAAGTTCTAGCTAGCCGGCGTTGTTCCACCCTCGTGGCCTCTGACGTGTTTGGATCGATCTAGCTAGGTTGCTACGAGATTTTTTTTTTTTTGAGAAAGAGAGAGATCTCTCCCATTTCATTAACGAAATTAAGCGATTACAGAGCGGTTGCTACGAGATTATCTTGTGGTTTTATCTTTGCATGCCTTAGATAGTGGAGATCCATGCTATTATGCTTCAGCATTGTTGTCATGATTGTTCTCCCTCCTATGATTAATAGCAGCGCTACTTGAAGAAATGCAATTGTTGAGCCACTATTGGCAGCTCACGAGCACAAAATTTTACTATTATAAGTCTGTGGATCTAGTGATTGTACTTTCTCTCGCAGTGTTTCCCTTGCCAGTTTATTTTGCTGGAAGTTAGATATATGTACTAGTGTTGAATAGTTTTATCTATTAACTGTTGGAATTGAATGTGATGTACTTTGTTAAAATAAGATATTGCCCTTCAGAAGTCACTTCTTTGTTACATTAATAAACCACATTGAAGATAGTTCTGTTGAGTTCAGAATCAGATAATAATATCATTACTGCGGTCAGCATTCATGTTGCGACTTACCAATGTTTCAGCACTATTATGGATATGGGGTAAATTGGCTCAAGTTCAAATTGTATTTACCTCCTTGTAACATTCTTTTTCTACACCAACATATTCTTTCGGTTTTTGTCAGGATTTCTCATTATTGATATATGACTTTGTATAAATTCAGCATACCAAGATGAGGAAAGAAACATAAAAGATAAGCCTCATAGAAGGAAGCACTAATGAAAATGCAAAGCTTAAAGTGAACCAGATTGAGGATTCAAAGCTCTGGCAGGAATTCAATTTGAAGGTCTCCTCAACAAAGACCTTGTTTTATCAACTGACTCTAAGTATACGGCTACGAGATAGTCAGGTGTTACAAGGTAACATTAATTTCTGGTGACAGTTACTCATGCACACTTAATTCAGATCTAACTGATAAAACAATAAACTTGCAGCTCAGGAAGGCAAGATAAATGAGATAGTTGGGAAGATTTCCACAGCTTTAGATCATCTGAACTACGTTCTGGTTGATTTATCAAAAAGACTGGACTGGACCATCCAAACAATTATTCCAGGTTGGCCAATCTCTTCACAATTGACATCAGCACAAGTTAATTGCAAATTTTTGTAGAATCTGTCAAATTAGCAACGCGATACTATTTTCATATGTTGTCTACATTGGTATGACATGTTAATCGATTGAATGGTTAACAATGTGCTAAATACTTCTCAAATTATTTGACATTACTGTCTCTTGTCCAATTAAAACTTTGATGAGAAAGTCTAAAATTAACTAGTTTAACTTATTTTATTTCCAACATTGTGGTGGGAGTTTAGGAAAATGACATGTCATAAGCCATTCAATGATTTACATCTACCCTTTGAGTATGCCTGCATCATTGGAGCATATGAATCAGGGCTGTGATCTGATAATTGCAACACTTGCAGATCGGAAATCCACAGTTGAGCTTGAGCCTGAGTCACCTGTGCCAAATACCTTGAGGCGCTTTCATACGACTGCATATAAGAATATGGGAAAACGGAAAAAGGTACGACTTCTATCCAGAAGTGAATATTTTCTTCTTTTATTATTCATATCGAAAAGTACTTTGTGGTTTGTTAAAACATTTAACTCATCGATTCATTGGATTCAGATGCAGCTAAAAGATTCAAAGGATGAAAGCTACCCTGGAAACACATACAAGATAGTTCTGAATCCGCAAAATCTAAGTGCATCCAAGCGCAGCTATAAAAGAGGCATTAAGAAAGTGAGGGCTTGGTAAAATGCTACCAGTAACCTGGTTGCCGATCTATCAAAATTGTTTGGGCCAGGGGCTAAAGTTTCCCCTAATCCTGCTGATGGTGTTTTTCACTTGACATTCGAGCTCGATGAGCGTCAGCTGACTTTCTTCATTTATGGCAGAGATCTTTATCTCAAAGGGTGGAATGGCGACCGATTTGGTACATTCGTGGTTCACCCTCATCATCTGGATAAAGAGGAATGCTTCATGAAAGTTTCTGATTGGAGGAAACTTAACATCCCAGAGAACTATCGCCGACTTTGACGGAGGGGACTTGAGAACACTGGAATTGGCCCCCTTTGCTATGATCGAAGCTTTCGAAATTCTGCACAAATGCAATGGTGTGGTTACTTCAGAGGTGTTGAGGGCTATTTGTACATTTGTTGTTAACACATCAGAGCCAGCGCGATCTGAATATCTTTCAGGAAATATTAGAAGCGTTCGATCGCTTTGATCTGTATCATCTTGACCAAAGAAAGCCACTGTCACTTTGGTGCAGAAGCTATTCCTATTACTCAAAGCAGTATCTGAAATGTGTGGATTGCTTCATAAGAGGTGAGCCAATTCCGGAGATCATTAACCGTAGGGGTATAACAGTAAAGTCATTGTCTGAGCTATACCATCAGATTAAAGTCCCCCACAGAGACTCCTATAGCGAAGGTGTGTTTTCCCATGAGAAATGCGGGACAGCTACTTGGTCCCCTCCCTACGCTGATGGGGTGAACTGGACATCTGAAGAAGATGATGAAGAGAAGGGAGAGGAGTTGGAGGAGGAAGAGGAGGTGGAAGAGGAGGAAAAGGAGGTGGAAGAGGAGGTGGAAGACAATGCCATCATTAGTTACCCAGGTCGTCTCAACTGTATAGGTCAGGGCTTCTCTTCAGCAGCAGCAGGATCAGTTGAGATGAGTGCTTCAAGCGGGATGACTATGAGGCCGCCTTTTGCTGCATTAACCTCAGGTTGGATGAGAGGTTCAAATGGGATTTTCATCAGGGCGCCTTTTGCTGCAGCAGGTCATATGGGTGCTTCAGGTGAGATGGTCATGAGGGCGTCTTTTACTGCAGCAGGGTCAAGTCGGATGCTGAATTCGTCTGGGATGATAAGCAGGGCCACTAGTCAATGCCGTCCTGCTGCTGACCAGAGTGGATTTCTCTGCAGGGCGCTACTGAGGGCAACACGGTTGTTGAAATGGTTACCGCGATAGAAACTATCTATCTGCGCAGTGTGGGCTGTAGGAACCCCTGTGGTCTTTTTGTAGTGATGTTGAGAGATACACATTGCACTTTACTTTCTTATGTTGCTGATAGAACTCTGCTAATATAACAAAGCAGAATTACCTTATGATGATAACATGCTTTTTCCAGATGCTTCTGCAGTAGATGGCACTGCTACTCAATTAGGTGCACCTTGCAACTAATACCACCCAGATCGCAGTGTCTGATGCTGCGCGATGCTTAGAAACTGATAATCCTTGCTAGTCTGTTTTGAGTTTTTTTTCTTCCACTGGCTTGTTAAGCGCTGTGCCAGCAGCGATGGTGCATTTGTTGTTAGCTGGAATCCCCAGCATATGTCTGTTACTTAGACCTCTGTAATGCACTCTTATGCTTTTTAGTAAAAGCTGGGCGAAAGCCTTTTCTCTAAAAAGATCAGTTCACTGCAAGCCACTCGTGTTCATTATCTCGCAAGTATCTGCACAATTGCTTGCCTTCTGTATATGTAGCTCGAGACACAACGGAGGAACTTAGGCTTTCTGCAAATCACTCATATCCGCCATATATTGGCTATGCATACAGATACAGTTGCTTGCCGCCTCCTGGATATAGAACTCAGGATATAACTGCAGGACAGGAGACAAACTATGTGGGTTCAACTGTTACAAATCTTGCCCTTTCATATCCTCAACTTGCTGTGTCAAATGCACCAGACAATGCTACTAACTGTTGAGATTGTTACGTGTCCATTGCAAACAATGCCAGTTTGAAGATAAGCTCTTTCCCATTTTCATGACTCAAACAAACTTCAATTTTAAAATCTGTATATCGAACAGGCAAACGAAATTTACAGAAGCTTTTCACATAATCTTCATATTTGGATTAACCGATTTTAAGAGTCTGCTCCGATATCTCTCTGCAATTATTCCCTCCTCCAGAAAGCCACTCTCCGACGGGACGGGCCCACAAGTCAGTGGGACTTGCTCGCCGAGATGGTTCAACTTGTATCCCCTCCGATCTCTCGATTTCGGGATTTCAGAACACTCGCCGCGTCACCACACCGGCGACGAGCTCGCGGAGCTAGGGTTCCACGCAGCGCAAAGGCGGAGCCGATGAGCGCATCCGGCTTCGGCCGCGACGCCGGCCCCCTCAACCGGGGCCCGGGCACCGCCCCCTTCGCCTTCGCCTTCGGCGCCNNCGCCACCCCGCCCGCCGCTGCTCCCTTCCCATCCGCTCGCCCGGTCGCCCCTATTGGGCCCCCCGCCGCCTCTCGCTTCCCGAGCCCTCGTCCCCAGCTCGCCACGGGGGCGGCCACCTCCCGCCCTCCCGCCACTTCCCCCGTTCCCATACCCTCATCCTCCGCGCGCGGCCCGGCCATTGCTCCCGGCGCCGCCAATCCCGTGCGCTTCCCTAGCTCTCGCCCGGCGATCGATCCAGGCGTGTCCGCCGCCGCTGCTCGCCACGTTGGTCGGCATCTCCAGCCCCAGCCGAGGTGAAGTTATGTGCATTGTTAAGTGATGGTTTGCTTTGGTTGGTTTTTTTTGTGACTTTTGGTATCAAGCTGATTATTAGTGATTAGGTTTGTAGACTTTCTTTTGCATCTAATTCTAAGTAGAAGCAAATCTATTCAACATAGTTAGCACAAAAACCTGTAGCTGTGCTCTTTACATAGCTGTAATTTATCCACACTAGTTTTGCACATATGATGATTGAATAATGCGGATGATATCCTTTATTAGAGATGTTTGGGATGCAGACGACAAATTTTGTCTGGTCTATTGTACACTAGCATGCCAGTATTGTCAATCGTATTACTCTAGTTTTTCCAAAACGATCTGTGTAAATTTGACCATTGGAATCATAGCATGGTCTTGCAAACTGTACTATCAACCTTCTAGCTCATTCCCAAGTCTTATGCACACTGGTGATTTCATATCAAGTGACTGATCTGGAGCAGTGCACAGATCCAATTGCATGTTCAGGTTAATACAACATGGGTGAAAAGAAGGTGACTAATAATCGCTAGGATGCAATTTACCATCCCGTCTTTTTTGATGATTGCATTCTTTGCAGGCCAGCTGCATCATCAATACACAGCCCTGTGCGCCCTGTTATCTCCTCAAGGAGCAGGTCCACATCTCCTCTATCAAATCAGCGTATTGATTCTCCTGCAGACTATGATAATGGTATGGGAAAAAGAAGGTAAAACTGCCTTTTGATGTGCCTCTTGTTTGTTCTATAAAGGGATCAAGTTTGTTCTGGTGTCCTATATATGTTTGTATCCATGTTATAAATACTTATAACTTAAAGATGTCTACGAAGTTATAACTGGAAAGTTGGCAAACATATTTCTTACTTGGGCTTATTTCTTGTGCTTTTTTTTTGTTGCTTGCTGCATGTACAAGTTTGAAATATAATACCTCAATATAATCTGTATGTGGTCGGTGCACGTGAATCTCTTGTGGAAGTGTTTGCAATGAACGGTGAACCAAACTTTCTCTAGTTTTGTCTGTTACTTTCAGTCATTTACTACAATGTTGTGGTCATATTTCATTCACTGCTAATTGTTAAACAGAAAACTACATGCACTACAATTTATTCGTGGAGTGCACATCATGGTGTACTCTTGATGTTGCTGCTGCCATGTTTGGCATGCTATTCATCATTTGGGACACCCTGTGGGATGAGTATAAGCACGGTCGTACAGATCTGTAAAATATCTCTTTACTATGCATTAGTTCACTCGAGATCTTCCTAGAGTTTGCTGCTATTGCTGGCTGGGTGCTGTCCACTACTTCAAAACCTAATGTTTCTTCCATTGATAGGGTGGTAAACTATGCGGGCCCATTGTTTGAAAATGGAAGTGCACCTATAGAGGAAATGAGGACACAACCTTCAGAGTTTGGAAAAACAGCACAATCACCAACTTCAAACATTACCAGCAATTTTACACCATCAGGCTTCCAAAATTATCACCCTATGCAGGCTGCCGATCCTCTTGAATACAAGTAAGTTTCTTTCAAACAATCTTCCCAATATTATGTACTGTATTTCATTTTAACTTCTGCTTTTCTTATAGTACAGACTATATCAAAAGATTGTATAAAACTTGTTACCTAGCTAGTACGTGCAGTATTTTACTACTGAATTTGTTTATGGTCATACTTTGCTTCTTATCTCTCTACTGCTGCTGATTTTTCAGACCTAATGTAACACCTGCGATGTTCGGAAACCAGAACCTCCATGATGTACGAGCAGCTTCCTCTCCTGCTTTGAACAACAATCGTTTAGTTCCTGCAAGTGGCAGGCTGCGTCCTGCCTTAGGGGGTGGTGCATCTCCCGCGGTGCTTGGTGATGCGAGTCAGTATGATAATTCAACACAATCAGTTATGGCTCGACAAGAGATGAGCGAACATATGCGATCGGTATCACAAAGGTGCTGTGTGCTAGAACTGTTGATCTGATTTCTGTGCTTATAGTTCTACAATTTTCTTTTGGGGCTTCTTTTGTACCCAGCCAGTATGATCCTCAATATAATAGCATTTTTTTTTCTTTATGGAGTATGGCAGTTAAAAGCCTTAGGTAGATGACTGTTCCTTAGGTAGATAACCGTTTCTATGTTTTCCTTATGAGTTCGATTAAATTTCTACTACATACATGCTGGTAGCTGATAGATGCCACATGGGGCAAAATCGTGTCGGTACATCCAAAATGGAGAATTATTTCTGTGGACACTTTATTGCAAAATATGTTACTTCTTTGTCTCCCTTTTGCTTGCTGGGACAGTTTCTGTACTGATGATAAAACCATGTTTCATGATCTAATTTGATATTTTGAATAGAAAAGGTAAAGCTGTTATGTGATGTCATTTTATATCTATGTTTGTGTACATTCAATATCTTCTATGTGTGTGTGCGTGTGCGTGCTTGCACATATGTGCTGCTGTAATGTGTTATTTATTTATTTTTTTAGGTTTCCTGCTCCATTTCAAAGCCGATCATTGGATCATAATATTTGGAAAAGGTCTAGGTCACCTACTTTGTCCCATCAGGATGCTGATGGTGCTGAAGCTCATCAAGATGCTGGTATAAATGCTAGAAGGTATCTCAGATGTTCATTTCTCTCTATGGTGGTGAAAGTTTTCTAGGAATATTTGGTGCACAATAAGCATCCTTTTTATCTATTGTTTTGACACCAACCAACATTTGCTCATCTATTGGACTTTACATACCAAAACATCTGTTTGCTATATAATGATTTGGTAGGAAATAGATAATTATGAAGATCCATTGGAAATTATTTTGCTGGTATTATCTGTTTACGAGAGTAAGAAATGCTGGCTACATCATTTTGGCTACAGTTACCAATGCAACACTAGTTCCTTTTGTTACCAAACTGACTAAGAATAGCACCTGGACATGACCAAAACATTTTGAACATGCTTTTTTTGTAAATTTGTTTCATTGTAAGTTTACTTTTCTTGAAGGAATAGATTATTTTCCTTGTAAACTTCACTCTTGCTAAAATTGTTATTTAGAAAACTTATGTTTTTTAAGCTTCTAAATGCATAACCCCTGCACTTAAGTTGCCGGTAAGAATTAGCCTGATGATAATCCATCTTTTGTGCTTTCATTTTTAGAACAACCTAAAATTCTTTGGGAAATCTGTTAGTATGAAATTATTGTGTACTTATTTTCATAATCTCATCGGTTGTAGTAAGGTTGTGCTTATTATCTTAATTTTTCCTAGTTCTCTTAGATTTTAAAGGGGCTTAACTTTGTAGTGGTCTAAAACCTGATGGCTGACATCAGAACATCACAGTTCCACTCAGTTTTGTTGCTGGCGTTCTGTGGTACAGTTAACATGGTTCTTTTTTGTTGTGCTTCCTTTACAGACTGATAGACTATGCGGATTCCTTGTTTGATGATGGAATGGTTGAAACTTCCAAACGAATGAAATCACCTTCATTAGAATTCACAAGCATGGTCAAATCTCCATCTTCAGATATTAGAGGCAATACTAGAGCATCACCTGCAGGTTTGCGCAGCAATAGTGCAGCTCAGAACCTACGTTCAAGTGTTGATATCCAAAAGTAAATGCTTCTTCTATGATTCTTTTTTTTTTGTTTATGCCAATTTTAGTTATTATATATTGGTTCAAATAAGTGGTAATAGCAGTGAGGGTGAAAATGGGATTTTAATTAGGAAAGGCATATTTTTACGCATCAATTGTATTTGTCCCTACGAATAAATAATAATAATGTCCTGCTAATCCATTATTGGGCATGCTGAAGCGTTTACACTTAACATTTAATAGTTGTATTTGTTGATATTTTTACAGGGCTAGTTCATCTGTTCCCAAGGTTGGAAATCAAGTTCAATCTCGTATCGGTGAGGTGCGTTCACCACCATATCAGATTGACTCTTATTCCAATGAACAGAACACAGCTGCTGTTTCTCCACCAAAGCCTTCTATTCTTGGTGCTACCAAAAGAATTGTGACCCCTGTGCTGGACTTTACTGATGATGATAACATGATCCCTTCAACTGAAAGTGAGAGGTACTTATGATTCAGCTTATAACCCATCCCTTTCCCACCTCGAAACAGTGCTTTGATCAAACATGCTACCTGCTGGTATTGACTCGTGATATTTACTGTAGAGAAAAACAAGCAAAAGCGAAGCGTTTGGCTCGTTTCAGTGTTGAATTAAGCAGACCGGTCGATAATATTAATGATTTTGCAAAAGCGCAGAAGGGCTCTGCAGACAAGCAAAAACAAGCCTCTTCAATGGGAAAAGTTCCAACTGAATCGAAAGATGATATCGACGAAAGATCTATGGCTGATGCAGATTCCCCAGGGTTAGCTGCAATTATTGGGCTTTGTCCTGATATGTGCCCAGGTGTTTCCTGCTGTAGATCATAGATCATACTACTTCCGTGCAATATTTTCTTAAACTAGCTACTAACAGATGCATGTTCATTGTTTTTTCTTAGAACCGGAAAGGGCGGAGCGTGAAAGAAAAGGAGATCTTGATAGGTATGAGAGGTTAGATGGAGACAGAAACCAAACCACTGAGCTTCTGGCTGTTAAAAAGGCATGTGATGTTATCCTTATCACCTAGCAGTATGGCAAAAATTTATCTGAAACTATCTGTGATCACCTATCACAGGAAGAATGATGGAAAGTTTTCATCTGATTGATACAGTATAATAGGACCGCTGAGAGAGATGCAGACTTGATAAGGCCTCTGCCAGTTCTGCAGAAGACAATGGATTATCTTCTTAGTTTACTGGATCACACATACGATGACAACTTCTTGGGCTTATACAACTTCTTATGGGACCGGATGCGAGCGATAAGAATGGATCTTAGAATGCAACATTTTTTCAATCAAGATGCTATTTCTATGCTGGAACAAATGGTAGTTGCATTTATTTCTTGGTGTCATTGCATGTTTATTTATTTCGACACCTTTAGTTCCCAAAAATTTTCATCCTCAAGCCACCTTTTCTTTTCTGCCCAGATAAGGCTCCACATTATAGCAATGCATGAATTATGTGAGTACAACAAGGGAGAAGGGTTTTCAGAAGGTTTTGATGCACATCTTAACATTGAGCAGATGAATAAAACATCAGTTGAGCTATTTCAAATGTATGATGACCACAGGAGAAAGGGTGTATTGTTCCCAACAGAAAAGGAGTTTCGGGGTTATTATGCACTGCTCAAGTTAGACAAGCATCCTGGTTACAAGGTGAGGTGAACTGAGTGGCTCTCGTTGTTTTCTGATATTTTCTGACTTGTACATACTAATACACCTGAATTTTAGGTTGAACCTGCTGAGTTATCTCTAGACCTTGCTAAGATGTCCCGTGAAATCAGAGGCAGTCCAGACATCTTGTTTGCAAGGGAAGTTGCAAGGTAGTCATACTATCTACTTTTGTTTGCACTTATCAAGTTCATTGATTTGTGATTTAACACCTTTTTTCCCTATGCAATTCAGAGCTTGCAGAATGGGGAACTTTATTGCCTTCTTTCGTCTTGCAAGGAAAGCAACATACTTGCAGGCTTGTTTGATGCATGCTCACTTTGCAAAGGTAGAATTATTGTCTGTGAAGGATGCTTCTTCTGGTATCATTTTAGTGAAAATTATGGCTCCAAAGATGGCCAACATTTGCTCGTTCCCATTGTGTGGCAACAAAGTAGCCTTTATAATAATAAAAATCAAAACTCTAATACTTTTGATTACTATACATGTTTTGCTAAAACTGTTATTGCAGTTGTTAGGACCTTACTTTTGTTTTTCATGAAGCAAAAGCACTTGATTACACAGAGTTATTTAATTTATTTGTGACATGGTGCCATTATTTCATAAACTGTTGTGACTGTCTCTCCCTCCACAGTATTTACTTCTCAGATTTAGGATCTAAATTATTGAAGTACTATCCTTTTTATGTTATGACAGGTTTTCTGCATGATGCTCTGTTCTATGCTGACTTACTGAGTACCTAATTTTAGATATATTTTGTGGTTCTAGGCATAGGATTATTCTACTGTAATATTGCTTTTCACTGCTCACATCTTAATGTACTTCTAGTTTTCATGTCGTAGGCTATTTGTTCTTCAGTCCTCACTTTTGAAAACTTAACAATTTTTTTCTCTACCCAGCTAAGAAGGCAAGCACTGGCTTCCTTGCACAGTGGTCTTCAGAATACCCAAGGCATCCCTATTTCCCAAGCTGTTGAGTGGCTTGCTATGGAGGTAACTGCTCTCTCACTTGTGTAGTGGAGTAACAAGTAGTAACTACTTTAAAAACCAGGAAAATGATTATCCTTTTATGACTTTTTTTCAGGACGAAGACATTGAAAGTCTTTTAGAATACCATGGTTTTGGATTGAGGCAGTATGAAGAATTGTACTTAGTGAAAGAAGGGCCTTTTCTTAACAGCGAGATTGATTTCCCATCTGGCTGTTCTCAACTTGTGCACTTGAAGAAATCACAGAGAATCATCAATGATGTGTCTTCCGGTCCAGTTTGTGCTCCTACTAGCCAAAAAGAGGCTGTTGCATCAAATTCTGGTGGGTTCACTCTAACACGAGGGCATGCTCACCCACAGCCTTCTCTTCTGGTAAAAAGAGAATTTGGTCTGTCGTTTCCTGGACCTGTTTCTCCCACTTCTGGGAGACAGACTACCTCCCTGTATTCTGGTTCCTTTTCCCCAAAAGCTGGCAACAAACAATTCAGTTTGCCATCTTCAAATCCTATGTTCCCAACTTCTGGCAAAAAGGAGAGTGTTCCTGTACTTTTTAGTACTCCTCCACATACTAGCAAGCAAGCTATATTGCTGCGCACAGGATGGATAGATGAACAAAAGGTAGCTTCACCAAAAGCAGAAAGCAACACAAAGGCAGCTGATGATTTTATACCTGAAGATCAGGATGGTGGTCTTGTAGGGTTCCCTCGAGGGCAACCTGATGTACCGTGGACACAAGCTAACATTCAACAGGACGGTGCTTTGGAAGAAACCAATTTTTCACGTCCTCTTGCAGATGGTGTATCCTTAGATTACTCGAATATGCATGGAGAGGAAAATGAATTCATGCCAGATGGTTCCAGCATTGATGCGGATATGGATGAGGAGAGTCCTTCACACAGAGAAGTCAACTTCATACAACCTGAGTCATTTGTGGGTTCACATCTATCTGATTCAGATCATGAGGAATATGATGATCACAACATTGGTGACAGAGCAGCAGATAATATGTTAGCAGTAGTTGTATCTCCAAAGAAAATTATTTCCAACGAAAGGTTGAAGATAATACTGAGGTTAGTCCTTGATCTATTGGTATTCGAATCATTAAAATGCTCCACTGGCCGCAACCAACCAATGTTCCCTATTATGATTTTGTAGGAAATGGAGGCACCGTACTATGGACAAGAGATTTATTAGAGAGCAGAAAAATGCTCTTGCTATTGCAGCATTGAGTTCTCTGTCACTTGGTCCACCAGTTCACCAAACTGCAGTGGTGAGTCTACCTTAGACATTTTATTTTTATTTCATTACCTTTTAACTTCAAATGTGTTTTGAGTACGTAAATGTTGGGTTTTAGGCTTTTAGCACCTAACTCATGTTTTGAGGTATACCAGTTTTTATGAGTTGAAAATGTTTAACCAGATGAAACTATCAAGCACTTCATCTTTAATTGTGGAATAAACAAGAGCTCTCGTGGAATGTGGTTTGTGGGAGTCATGCCATTTTCTGTGATCTTTTCTGCTGTGAAAACATGATGATAATTTGTTGACTTGTCTGCATTGAAGGTGCCGGTGCATGCAGTTCATGATCTAGACATCAGTCATGCATTTAAAGAGAGACACTCAAGACAACAACTATCGTTGTCACCTCTAAATGTCTCGGAGTTGGCTGGTCCCATTTTAACAGAAAGGAACCCTGATGCTAGATGCATCTGCTGGAAGCTGCTTGTACTTTTCCCTCCTGGTACCATGGAGTTCAAGACCAGCAATTATGCCTCAAAGTGGTTACTCAAAAAGCTCATGGGCTCTGGAAATGAAGATGCTGGATTGCTTTTTTCTTCAGCAGACCTATCAATTTGGACAAAGTGGAACAGTTCTCCAGACGCATGCTGTCTATCTATTGCTAGGGCCAGTGACCAGCAAGTCATCAGTCATGACATAGCCAATGGCACAAACTGTATAATATTCCTCGTATCTGAAACCATTCCGTGGGAAATGCAGAAGGCACGGTTTAGCAGTCTTTTAGCATCTATACCTGCTAAATCCAATCTTCCTCTTCTGATTTTGAGTGGCGACACATACAATGAAGAGTATGATTATGCGTCACAGAGTGTCATTGACAGGCTTGGCCTTGGTTGTTTGAGCGAAGAAAAGATTGCATCATGCTTGGTTATTTTTCTAGTTGCAGACGACATGGAAGGTTATGCCAATGGGTTCTTTGATGATGAGAAGTTACGTGGGGGCCTGAAGTGGCTGACAAAAAATTTGCCTCCGCAGCCTGATGTCACTCTTGTGAAGACCCGTGAGTTGCTTCTGAATTACTTGAACCCATCACTTGAGTTGCTTAACAGCCGCGTTGCACTTGAAGTTTGTCCTGAGCATTGCATTTCAGCATTCAACAAATCTGTCAACCAGCTCGCAGATGAGATGTCGGCGGCAGCAGCATACACAACCTCTAACCAATGGCCAGCTCCTGAGATTAATCTCCTGGAGAAATCGAGCAGTGAGAGGATATTCGCGGAAATGTTCCTACCTAGCATTGGATGGTCATTGCCATCGAGAATTCAGCCACTGGTTGCAACCATAAAGAGTTGCAAGCTTCCAGAGTTCAGTTTCGACATGTCTTGGCTAAACCAAGGCTCTTATATGGGCAGTCAAATCCAAGACCAGAAGTTATACCTTGAGGAATGCTTAACAACATATCTGACCAAATCAGCTCATCTGCTAAATGAAGCCCAGGCGGCTACTGAAGTGAAGGTTATGGTGCAGAAAGGCGTCGGCCTCGAGCTCCGTGGCTCGCATTACCACCTTTTACCAAGATGGTTGACTATCTTCCGCCGAATTTTCAACTGGAGGCTAGCCAAGCTTTCGACTGGAGAGTTCTCAGAAGCTTATGTCCTGAGTCAGCATCTTTATCAGACACCGGCAGCTGATTCACTTCCAAATGGAGGAACCCAGCATGATCTCTCTGCCAGCAGCAACACTACGGATGAGGCGGCACCCATTCTGGAGGATCGCAGCATGGCGCCTTCTGTGTCGTCCCGCCTCTCCCTAGATGAGATCATCGAGATCAGTTGCGATCTTGATGCCGTCAGCGCGCCGCCACCGGCGAAACCGTTGCCACCCCAACCGCCCACCCAGGTTCACTATGAGCCTCAGCCACCGGCGGAAACCAACGGTCGGGTGAACGGGGTGCTTGGAGCTGGTGATGGCGTGCGGATGCCGAGAAGGCCGGAGCTTAGAGATTTGGTGTCCATTGAGAGGGATGACAAGCTTGCGAGGCTACTGGAGCAGTGTAGCAAGCTGCAAGACAGGATCGACGGCACGCTCTCCATATACTTCTGAGTTCTGAGCCTTCTTTTTTTGTTTGAAGGCCACATATACTTCCTGAAGGTTTGAAGGGACAACTTGAACTAGCTGTTACGCTCCTGCCTTCCTGTTGTAAGATGTAACATTAGTATCATATACGCTGTAGAAAATGATTTTTGCTAGGCCATATGAGTGGGCCCAGAGAAGAGTGGGGTCTACATGTCAGAGGCTCCAACCTTACTAAAGCTATAACTATCAATTCGAATTCTAAATGAATCGAATCCCTCCAAGTAGGATACGAACGGACCTACGACCAGAGGAATTTTTTTGTTTGGGGCCGATCCCGCATCATCAGCTTTTCCATGGTCCAGATATCTTCGGCGTAACCATCGCTATTACACTTGTCGGGCTTACGGGAGTGGATTAAGAATTAATAACACGATGAAGCTACGATTCGTTTCTTTCAGATATGATATGGTTTAAATAAACGTAAAAAATTAGCTCTCTCTTCTCAAAGGAAGATTAAGAGTCACGCGTCGCACATCTCCAGATCGCCAGTGCTCCTCGAATCACACACATTACGGCAAGCATCAACTTTAAGACATTTTTTCAAGTTGTTATTGGTAAATACAGACACGACGACGCGTTGGTCGTCACACGAACAAAGTCAACCAATCCCAAGTTAAACGCGACCCAGTTTGGGTCAAGAACTCTCTTTTTTTTTTTTTTGCGTCGTCAGTCAGCAGGTGCTCTAAGAAAAAAACACGAGCAACAGCACCGAGAGGATTTGCCACCGGTGCATGACGGACATGCAAGCAAAGACAGCACCACAGCAACAGCTCCCTGCAGAAGGAATCCGCTTTTGTATAAGAATTTATGACAAATTTCGACGAAATGACGATTAGGGTGAACGATCTTACGGAGGGCAGTGATGTGGTATCATGCTGCTTTTCTTTTGTCATTTAAATTTAAGTACTGTAAAGCAACAGATGAACCGATGAGAGCTCGTTTGCATTTTACCCGATTCATCGATTAGAAGATCGACAGTGTTACCTCATCAATTTTAGCAGGAGGCTGTTGGGATGCTGCGCTGCACTGATCGATCCATATCGACGCCATCTTGCTTTTGATGCCATGATGCTTCTGCTGGTTGCGATACAGCTCTCTCGCTTTCTATCATCTTGGCGGTTTCTGATGTTCTCCCAACCCCAAGCAAAGGGTGTGTCGGGGAAGGAGCGACGCAGGAGAGGTGTTGTTCTGTTGGAGAGCCTGAAGAGGACGACGGCATTTCAGTAGCAGCATCTCTGTTCAGATGGCTAGCTTCTGATGGTACATATACAGGTAGCTCTGGCTGCACCGTGCGCAGAGCTATTGGCGCTCCTGAGCTGCTGCCGTTCATTTTCTGGCTCCCTGCAGGACCTGGCTGAGTAAATTTAGGAAAGAACAATAAATCTCTGCAGACCAGTTAATAGTGTGGTTTTATGCCTAAAGAAATTTGAATATTGTCCACCAACATTTTCGGAATCCCGGATGTGCACAATGATTATCGTAATGTCGTCCGTCCTGTTTTCATGCTCCAGCCACAGTTTGTATGACTCTGCAGCAATTGCTGAGCAAGCTTCCCGGGGATCTTCATATGTAGCCACCTGTTGGGATCAAAAAAAGGAGATTCACAATTAAGTTCCGTTCGTTGCTTCAAAATGGAGCAAAATTTTCCACGCACGCGAAACGAGAAAGCTCAATAACACATGATTAATTAAGTATTAACTACTATAAATTTTTTAAATGGATTTATTTGATTTTTTAAAATAACTTCTATATAGAATTTTTTTTTTGAAAAAAAGTATCATTTAACAATTTGAAAAGCATGCTAACGGAAAACGAGGAAGTTGAAGTTTGAAGTTAAAGAAAAGAACTAAGCCTTAGTGGCATGCACAGTCAATAGAGAGAATATCAAGGTCAACCAAGTAATCAAAAGAACATACAATTCAACATGAAATTGTTACTCAAATTTGCATGGTGATGGGTACAAGGCATAAAAACAATAGTTCATTATCGCATTACTTTAATAGTAACAAAAGGTAACATACAATCACAATAGCCAATCTACCCCATTATAATCTAAACCCGCCATGATCAACAACATATATATCTCTTTTTCCTGATTCACAGGGTAATTTATAGGCCTTGAGAGCAAACATGGTAGCCCCTTCTAGCCTTCTGTTAATAGTATTATAGGCATTTCCACAGTTCAAAAAAAATAGGATAACAGATATTCTGACTGATCCAATACTGAAAAGTCATGCACTTTTTAGGTAGATATTCACAGTGCAAGGCAAAAGGTAGAAAACAATGTAAATGAAATAACCATGGAAAGCAAAAAGGCTGTTACCAGCCTGGCTTCCTTACACACGTAGTTGTAGTACATTCAGTTAAGGAAAGTGGTGGGAAGGAAAAGAGGATCATGAGGGGACCGCCCATTATAAACACCACTCCATGTTAGGGCCTAATCAGAACACATTTGACAGCATGCAGGCACATCCATAGTGACCTAGCAATCAGCAGTCAATTCTAAAGTGACATTTCAGTTTTGAGTCCAATAAGATGTTTCCATCAGCAATACTTTTGGGAAAGTGTTTAAGTATTCCTGATTCACC
This sequence comes from Oryza officinalis, assembly GCA_008326285.1. Classification (NCBI taxonomy): domain Eukaryota; kingdom Viridiplantae; phylum Streptophyta; class Magnoliopsida; order Poales; family Poaceae; genus Oryza; species Oryza officinalis. The sequence continues at coordinate 52,094,924 of BDMV01000007.1, read as the reverse complement.
CAGCCCATTTTGAGATGTTCTTACAGTGATTTACCTCTCATGCCCCTCGTTTCCGGTCAGACTTCCGATTAGTCAATTTGCTGTTACAAATCAAACACTAATCCACTATTCTTCTACTACTCAATAGAAAGTACATCCACTTATGCATAACTTTATTCAGAGTGACAGCTTTCATAATGGCAACATCAATCAACCTCAAAACCCAAACCATTTTGTAATCATTACACCTTCCTGCAGTTTCAACTTTTTTGACAAAGCTAAAGGTTGATGGATTATTTTTACATGCATTTATGCAACAACAGATGGAGCAAAAATTTATATCCATGACCATATGCATTTATGACAAAATTGGCCTATTCAAATCCACAAGTGCAGCTAGTAGGCTAACTGTAACTTGCTAGCAACCATTAATATCCATCTCACCATAAATCGTAATATCGCATGTACTAAGCTCACCTCCTAACATAACTAGATGACTCCACAGATAGACTCCCCTTCACTGTAATCCATCCGTGAAATGTTGATGATGTTCCGTAATCCACAGGGAATAAACATAACCGCACATAGAGGTTTTGCGCAACCTAGCATGCAACACTATGCTCACCAAAATCCTAATTGGAACTAACATATACCACTTTGTCTTTGTTTGTATTGGAGATCTTAACAAAAGCATTAAGCTGTAGAAGCAAATGCTTGCATTCTGTGTCCCACTGGAGCAATTTCATGCTTCCCCTGAACAGAGCATATGCCAAAGTCATACTCTGGTTGGGTTTTTGGCTGTGTACATCTAGTTGGATGTAGAGGTGGGTTTATCCCATTTTCTAAAAAAAAAACTCGGGTTGGGTTTAAATGTCTCCAGAATGACACGCTGGATGAAACCTATTAACTCACACATGCAGAATATAAATCACACTGCAAGGGCTGTTCTAGAATATCTTATACCATTCAAACATTTCATAAGCTTAGCTGAAACACCAGTTCTTGGAACATCGGATGCTTCATATAAGCCAAAGGTGACAAGTTGACACACTGCATCAAGTTCTATAGAAAGAAGAAAAGGAAGAAGCAAAAAAAAAATCTTTTACTTTCATTATAACAGTTAACCATGTTGGCTAGTTAACTATGTGTGGTAGTGATGAATTCATGGTCAGCAGTGCAGTAAAATATTTCAATATTATATATCGTCTATTCCCAAAATGAAGCTCTGCACCAAGAGTCCAGTTTTGATGAAGCAAATGCACCGGCTAAATGTTAATTACTACCTGAGTCACCACACAACAGTTAACTAGTATTCTATGTGTGCAAAACAAACTTTGAAATGGATTGGTTCAGAAAATATAATGGGCATGAATTAGAGTGGAGAGAGAGGGGGAATCACCATGTCCACGACATCCTGGCTGGAGAGAAACTCAAACACGCCATCGCTTGCAACGACGAAGAATAGGTGGGCTGGAGTGATATCTACACTTTTCACCTCAGGTTCGGCAATGACACCAACAGCCTCGGCGGCTTGGTCGCCGAGGCTGCGCGTGAAGGCCGTGCCGGGGTAGAGCCCGTCGCGCGCCCACACGCGAGGCGGGTCCCCCTCGTCGGCGACCCAGCCCTCCGCGTCGGGGTCCCGCACGCCCTCCACCTGCTCGACCGACATCACCCGCGCGCCGCACGCCTTCACGCGGGCGCGCTCGTCGGCGCGGAACGGCGTCTGGTCCCACGAGAGCTCCTCCGCCGCCACGCGCCCCTCGCGCCACACCCCGGCCACGGCGCGGGAGTCCCCCACGTTGGCCACGTGGAGCGCACCCCCCGCCACCAGCGCCGCCACGGCGGTGGTCCCGCTCATCGAGTCGTCCACCTCGTCCGCCGCGTGCATCTCCGCGTTCGCCGCCGGGAGCGCCTCCCGGAACGCCGCCGCGGGGTCCTCCACCACCATCCTCCCTCCCTCCTCCGCCCCCACCCCCGCGAGCAGCCGCGGGAGCGCGTCACGCGCGAACCCGGCGCACGCGGCGCCGCACGCGCCGTGCCCGTCGAACACCGCGAACAGGTGGAGATCGGGGTGCCCGGTGAACCGCGTCGCCACCAGGTGCGCGTCCTGCGACTCCCTCCCGGGCGAGTCCGGGTACAACCCCGCCACCGTCAGCGTCGCGTACTCCAGCACCAGTCCTGCCCCCGGCACCGCCACCCGCCCGAGCGTCGCGCCGCCGCGCCCACCCACCGCTCCGCCGCCGCCGCCGCCGCGTCCCCTCTGCCGCCGCGGCACGCAGCACTTCCCCTGCGCGCACCCCATCGCCGGCTAGGGTTCGGCGAGTGCGCGATTGCTTTTGGGAGTTTAGAAATCGGAAGGGGAATTTCTTCCGAAGAGAAGAAGAGGAGAGAGAGATCGAATGATTCAAATGGCACTGTACTTGTGTGAGAAGAAAAATAAATTAATAAAAGGAATAAAATAAAATTAAAAAAAAGGGGAGGCGTCAAGTGTGGAATTCGTGTGGGGGGTTTTGGCGTGTGCTAGGCTACCGCTGCGGGTTTGAGAGTGACGCGAAGAAAATTCGTTGAATTTTTCTCTCTTTTTTGCGTGGAAGAAATTGGGAGAATGTAGCATGATGCATTATTGTGTTAAGTACAGTGGAAAATGTGGCTTAATGCTTTTTGGTCTTCTTTTTTTTTCTTTCTCTATAGTGAGAATCTAGTTAGCAGCAGCAGCCGCCTTCATGTTTTAATCATGACCCAACACAACACTTGCTTTAATCCCAATGTTTGGTGCCAGTCAATTTTGGTCGATTTGGTAATAATACTAATTTGGAAGAAGCATATCCATCACAGATGTTGTTTTTTAAAAATAAATGATTACATGCTTGTGCTGTGACTTGTGTTGTAACTTGTGACGTAGCTTTCGAATAAGTGTCAGATCATTTTCGAAGCTGTCCTTGCCAATCTTGTCTTCTAGGACTAGACCAAGACATCCTCACAAATCACAAAAAAAAAATGTACAACCATTCAGGCAGAAAACACCAGCACATGCAAACTGCCAAAATTCTAAAAGAAATCGAAACGAAACCTCATAAAAATGACTTGTTTTTTTAAGGTGAGTTCTGGATGAGAATGGAGTGCCAGTGACTCAAGTGATAGGCCCAGGTCCAACACTGAACCAATCGAGGAGAAAGGGACCAAGCATAAAAATTTGGGATTGTTAAACCTTCGAGGTTTAATTACCTCTTTAATTGTGTACTCTGTAGTTCTCCAAGGCCAACTTGCCTACATGCATCACCCGATCTATTGTTCTCTTGGATGTGGTTATGGCATGATATTTTCTGCAAAAACATTTGAGAGCGATAATAATCTGTTTTTGCTATTTCTAAGCTGATATATGCAGCTGGGTTATCAGATGGGTTTAGTTTTTTATTAGAACACACCTTTATGTTTTCCGCAATAACATACTTTCAGTTACTTTAAAATCGATATATAACAAGATAGAAACAGCTCTCACTATTATATTGTTTTTTTGGAGATAACAAGTCTTATTTTATACAGGTACAAATGAGTAAGATCATAATAAATAGAAATGATGAATTCATTGATTAAGAGAGATGCGCAAGATGGCGGCGGGAAATGCCCATAATTTGTATTGAATGCAAACCATAAATTCAGCAGTATAATCCACTCTAGGGTTGATTGGGTTGTCCGACGGCAGGCATAGACAACAACCGGCAGAATGAAAAGAAAATTTATCGAAGAGGCATTTTAGATTTTTGTTTGCACTCTTCTCAAACTACTAAAAGACATATTAAAATATTTTCAAAACTTTTCAATTTTATAGTATTTAATTAATTTGTTTATATCCTCAAAATAACTATAAAAATCAGATTATACGTCAATTCACCAATTTATCGTCAAGTTCGATGATATCGTTAGCTTCCAAATATAAAATGGATTAAGCCCTACGACATTTCGAAACGGAATTGATGCCGTTATATATAGTACGTGTAATTAATCAAAACAGAGACCACTTCCAGTTCAAAAAATTAAGAAATAGAAGCAACTTCGATGTAACTAGGCACCTAATGACCTTAAACAACATTAAAAACCACATTCCGGTGTAGAATTTGCAACCATCTTGCTATCAATCGACAGACGAGCTGGGTGCTATCACTGGGTGAGTGGGTGATCATTCCTCCTATCACAGTGCGTAGCGTAGCGTACAGTAGCACGCATACTCGTGCGGCTTGCCTGTGCGTTTCATACCATCATGATGCGACTATAATTATTTTAACTAGATGATTTCTCACGCTTTGCTACGAGAATTATTAAACAATTTTTAATATATTTTTTCAACCATCAAGCTAAGAATAAAAAGAAAAAATTAATGAAAAATCAAGATGTATCGGTACTAATCATGGAACAAACAAATAATACTCGCGCTTTGATGCAAAATATATTGATAAGCATATATTAAGTATTATAAAAATAATAGATAGATATGTTAAAATATTATGAAAATGATGTGAAAGGTGATGATTGGATGTGCTTGCATATTGATTTATAAAATTCAATAGATGGCACATGATGTTACATGCTTGTATGAGTTTGATATGTAATTATTGTCAGTGAATGATGATGTAGCATGGTTACATGTTGAGCTTTAGACTTAATGAGTTGTAACTTTATAAAATATATAGATTCAAAGTAGTTAACTTCGTCTCTTGCAAAAATAATAATAATAACAATAATAATTAACTGATCTGTCGATACGCTTACCACACATGAGCCATGATTGAATAGATGATTCGCTAAAACGACACTTAGTTCCATAGTACTTGCCAGCATTTGTGATACACTGATGGCTTTGGTGCCTTCAGTGTTGATACCCAGGTATAACGTACTCTCTCCGTCTCTCGATCCCATGTTATAGTAAGATGTTTTAGGTTTGTCATTAAAAAAATCTCTAAATTTAACTAAACTGATATTAAAAAAATATAGAAACATTTTTAACGTGGAACAAATATTTTTTATAAATTAAGGTGATGTAAATGTTGCCTTTTTTCTATAAATTAGAACAAACTTGAAAAAGTTTGACAAAAAAGACAAAACGTTATATAATACTGAAGAAAAGAAATGATAGAATCTGCACAAACTAAAAAAAACTTAGGAAATATGTATTGTACAATGCGGTTATGTTCGTTTATACAGATTTTACCTTAAATTTCATCAACACATATTTTTAAACTGTTAAACGATATATTTCATAAAAAATACATATTTTTAAACTGTTAAACGATATATTTCGTAAAAAATACATAGAACGGCCATGCATGCAGCGAATTGTGCCTATGTAGTCTCGCTTTTGATGGACAGGTGTCGGTCGGTCACGGCGGATGCATGCATGCGATTGCGTTTGCGTCGCATCGCGTCGCCGCCTACTAGCCGGCCGCATCAAGTGCATCACTATCTACTCGTGAAAGAAAAAAAGTTAAAGATGTAATACTAGTACATGCGAGAGTAACAGCACTGCACGTACAAAAAATAAAAGAAAACTGTGCCGTTTGGTTGATGCTACCGACCTGCGTCCGTATCGTGTAATAACTTCTTTTGATGGGCACCCCAATTCGGCCATTCGGGTGAGAGAAATTGGACAATATGCCATTATAAAAAAAAAGAGGTTCGTTCAAATGTCACTTCACAGATTGGATTTATTAAAAAGTTATTTTTAACTGATGTCAAACCGTTGCTTTGCCATATTCGTCATTTTCACATAATTTTTATTATTTTTCGCACTTAGCCTGACCAAAATATCCCTTCGCAAGCGGCGAAGATGGCGGGGCGTCGAGCGCGGGGAATCGTCGTCGTCGCTGGAGCAGCCTGCCGTGGCTCACCGGCGCGTGGTAGCGAACCCGAAGACGTCCCTTCTCCTCCTCGTTGACCGATACGACCTCACCACCACCACCACCACCGCCCCATGGCTGGAGCAATTAGGTTTAGTGATAGAGAGAGAGGAGGAAGGGAGAGAAGAGGGAAAAAGATCCGGAGGAGGAGTAGGTCCCGGCGGTTCCCCCCTTCCCCCACGCCGAGGTGGAGGAGGCGACGAGCCCTTTCGCCAAGTCATCCGAGGAGCAATCCGCTGCCGTTGTCCCAAAAGAATCTGACGGCGAAGAAGCCGAGCCGGCCATAGGAAAGGCCTTAACCGCCGATGCCGCCGCCAACATCTCCCTGCCCGTGGCCACCATCAGCGAGGGCCTCGCGGGAGCTCTTGGCCCCGCTGCCATTGGCGAGAAGGAGGAGAGCGGCGCCGCGGGAGCTCCTGGGCACGCAGCGTGGCAGTCTTGCCATCGCCATGCTCCTCGACATTGCTGTCGTGCCCCTGTCCACGCTGCTCGCACCCGGCCGCCCTTTTCTCCGCCGTCCAATTCGTCTTGGTTTAACCGACTGTTGGCGCAGAATTTAGACCCGCCTCGCAACAAAAGGCGGGCTCTACGTTTCCACGGCGGCCTGGGAGATCTGCTTAACTCCAGTGCAGGTCCAAATCGGCTTGCCTAGTCGTGTGCAGAGCGTGCCAGTTGATTTGATCTGCATTCAACAAGAAACAAGTAAACCATGTCAGAAAACAATGGTCGATCGGCCGATAGGTCGATGTCACATTGTTATAGCCCAGCCGATAGGGCAAAGCTGTATCGGCTTACTCAATATAATAAGTAAATTGAAGAGATCTAATCTCATCGGCCCATGTTAACATGCGTATAACAAATTAATGGAATCGGCCGATGAGGGTTCCACGAGGATAACTACACCAGCTATCACTCCAGTGTAAACTTATACAAGCCAATCGGCTAATATAAATACACCAACCACAAAGAAGTCTTTAAGAACACTCTGCGACCGATATGTTTATATTCATCGATCCACATGTATAAGTGACAAACACATGCAAGAACATAAATAATCACATGCATTAAATAAGACCGGCTGAAACCCCGGCGCTATCCTTAATTACAATCGAAAGCAGGCTTCGTGTTAGATCTCGAAACAGGACTAAGGTCGATAGCAACTCAAAGTGTGAATCGAGACTTAACGCAAAGAAAATCAAGCCGTCAATTGCTTTTGGGGATGATAAATGCCTTAGATAATCTAAACGAGCAAACTGATTCAACCATCGTCGGCAATAAACCCTAAAACGAGTTAACCGCTGACAAGACAGAATCAGAAAACCACATCAAGATTAGCTAACACACGATAAACGACAATCACATCATCAGGGCTTAACGTGCCTAAAGCGACACGCTAGCCCCGACGATGTAAATCGTCGGGTACGAGTTCTTACCTTGCTCTTGGGAAGCAAGAACTCGTCAGGAGTCAACCTCTTGCGAGGGTTGGCGATGCGCCGAAAGTAGATTAGTTTGATTAAACTCTTATTAGAAGCCTCTGCCTGCTCATTAGCCTGCGCGTAGTAAGGAGAAGAATTTAATAATTTAATGTCCATGCTGTCGGCAAATTGGACGAACTCATCGGACACGAAGATTGATCCCTGATCGGTGGTTATTGTCTGAGGTAACCCAAACCGATATACAATATGTTCCTTGACAAACTGAATTGCATCTTTGGAATCAACCTTCTTAAGGGGAACGGCATCGACCCACTTTGTGAAATAATCCGTAGCCACTAATATATATTTGTGTCCCTTGCTTGATGGCGGGTTGATCTGGCCGATCATATCTATTCCCCATCCATGAAACGGCCACGACTTTATGATTGGATGCATAGCCGATGCCGGTGCTCGTTGAATTGCTCCGAATTTCTGGCAATCTTGACATCCCTTATAGTACTTGAAACAATCCTCTAGCATGGTTGGCCAAAAATATCCAACGCGTTTTAGTAGCCATCTCATTTTATGGGCCGATTGATGTGTTTCACAAATCCCTTCATGGACCTCGCTCATGACAACTTTGGTTTCCTTAATACTTAAGCATTTGAGCAAGACACCATCAATCGTCCGATAATACAGGTCATCGCCCAATAAGACATAACGTAAGGCTTTATACTTCAGTTTGCGTGACGCTGATTGAGAGTGATTTCTCAAATACTCAATGATGTCGAACCTCCAATCATCGGCATCCACGGTGGCAATCTGAATCTGGACATCTTTAGCCATCAGCCTGTATCCCGATGCCTCCTGAGCTAAATCATTGGCCTCGAAGTTCTGCTTCCTGGGTATATGCCTCATCGTCACAATCTGGAAATCTTGTAGCAACTCCTTGCACTCCTCGTTGTAGACTCTGAGAATATCATTCTTGCATTCATACGCCCCAGAAAGTTGATTGATTACCAGTTGTGAATCACCAATGATCTCTACGGAATCGGCCTCGACTTCTCGTAATAACTGTAAGCCTTTAAGCACTGCTTCATACTCTGCTTGATTGTTAGTATAATAAGGCTTGATAGTAAAAGCAAACTCTAAACTTGCCCCCCGAAGGGACATGATAACTAGGCCGATACCGCATCCATGTCTGCACACAGACCCATCGAAATACAAGGTCCATGGCACAATATCTGAATATGCAATTGAGTCATCTCTGTGCTGAACAATAAAATCGGCTAGGGCTTGTCCCTTGATCGCTTTAGCCGATTCATACCGTAGGTCGAACTCTGTCAAGGCAAAAATCCACTTCCCAATTCTTCCTTTTAATACGGGGGCCGATAGCATGTATTTCGTCACATCGGCCTTACTTACCACAATGCACTCATTGGAAATTAAATAATGCCTCAACTTAGTACATGAGAAATATAAGCACAAACAGAGTTTTTCTACCGGCGTGTACCTTGTCTCTGCATCCAGCAACCTCCTGCTGAGATAGAAAATGACTCGCTCTTTGCTGTCAATGTCCTGAACTAAGATTGAGCCGATAGACTTCTCATCGGCCGATAGGTTGTAACGCCCGTTTTGTCGCGGCGTTAGCGGGAAAATTAATCTGCTAAAAACCCTATTTGCGAAAATTTGCTCTTCGGTTGAGTCTTGTCGTGTGCCAAGGTCTCGTGTCTCCCCTCTCACTTCAATCCCGGAGAAAACCGCGAAATCGGATTTCAAATCCGAACCCTAAATCCCTCTAGAAATCCTTCTCGGGAAAAGTCTGTTTTTCCTCCCTTGTCTCGGGCCGTTTTCCCTTCCCGGCCTGTTTCTTTTTCCTCTTTCCTTCCTTGGGCCGCCCCTGGCCCAGCCCCTCTCGGCCGCCCCCTTTCCCCTCTTCCTTCCCTGGGCCGCCCCCCCCGGCCCAGCTCTCTCTCCCTCTTGGGCCGCCTCGGCCCAGCCGCCTGCCCGGCCGCCTCCCTCCCGCTGGGCCGCGCCAGGCCGCTCGGCCCGCACGCGCCCGAGCCGGTCCGCCGGCTCTTCCCCCTCTCTCTCTCTTTCCCGTTTCTTCTCCCCACAGCCCCCGCCGGCGCCGTTCCGTCCCGCCTCCGCCGCTGGCCCCCGCCTCGGCCCCGCCGCCTGCGCGCGTGCCGACAAGGCGCCGAGCGCGTCCCCTCGCCCCCTTCTCTCCTCCCCCGCGCGCGCGCGCGACCTTGCCCGAATCGGCAAGGGGGCAAGCCCCCTTTTCCCCCCCCTTTTTCCTTTTTCCCCGGCGACCGACCGCCGCCGACGTCACCCGGCCGCTTGGCCGCTTGCGCCGGTCCCCGCTCCGCCGCTCGGCCGCACCGCCTCTCCCGGCCCAAAATCGGCATTTCCCCCCCCCCAAACCGACCTAATTCCCCCTCTACAAATTTCCCCCCCTCTCTCTCGCCCCGGCCGCCATTGCCACCCCGAGCTCTCCACTCCGCCTCGCTGCCACCGCCGCCCTTGCCGACCACCTCCGCCGCAGCCGAGGGCTCCCGAAGGAGCCCCGGGCGCCGCCTTGCCCGCTCTCACCCTCGGCCGGACCCGCGCCGCCGCCCGCGTCGTCACCCCGTCCCCGGCAAGCACCGCCCGCCGCGGTAACCCCCCCTCTTCTCCCCCTCTCCCCTTTTCCCTCGCGGTTAGGCCGCTAGGTAGCCGTGGTTCTCCCCCGGGCACCGCCGTCGTGCCGTCGCCCTTCCCCCTAGCTCCGTCCCCGTGCGCCCATGCCGCCGTCACGTGGCGCCGTCGTCGGCCGCTACCGCCCCCCCTTTCTCTTCAACCCGCGCCGGCCTCTTCCCCTTCTCGGCCCAGTCGGCCCGTGGCCGCGTCGGCCATCGGCCCTCTCTCGCCCTCTCGGCCGCTTGGCCCACTCGGCCGCTCGGCCATCGGCCTCCCCAATCGGCCTCGGCCCATCGGCCTTTGGACCTCTTCGGCCTCGCCCCTTGGCCCATCGACGCCCTCAAGCGCCGGCCTGCTCCGGCCCATCGGCCGCTAGGCCCATCGGCCATTTCCCTCCCGCGCGCCGATCGGCCGTGGGCCAATTCCTTGGGCCATCGGCCGGCCCATCAGTCCCCTCGGCCCAACGGCCTCCTTGCTCGGCCCAGGCCGATTCCCTTCGGGCCGCCGGCCCAATTAATTCGGCCGCGCCCGTTCTATTCTTTTGGGCTGCTCTTAGCCGCCCAAATTAAAGTCTAATTGGCATCCCTCCTTCTTTCTTTTCAGGGAATTATAATTAATTATTAATTCCTTTTCTTTATTCCAGAAAATCCTTTAATCTTCGGAAATTCATATCTTTTCAACCGTTCGTCCGTTTGACTCCGTTCCACCTCCTGTAAATCCGTAAAATCGAGATCTATCCAATGGCACGCTTAGTGGTCTTTACTAGGGCTTCTTTTTATCGCTTTGTTGAGTCGTCTCGTTTCGCGTGTAGTCTCGGAGCCCGAAGACCCGCAGTGCGCGGATTTCGAGGAAGAAGCTCAAGATCTCGAGCAAGGCAAGTCACCTTTGATCAATTGAACCCATAATTTAAATTAAGTATTTTAATTTCGCAAACTATGCATTACTTAGGACACACACTTGACACTTGGCCTCGGTTTGCAAGATAACCGCCAGGCCCTACCCATTTGCTGCATTCACCCTCCTTGATAATTGAATACCCTAACACCCTTGTCACCCCTCAGGTGATGCCTCGGTATCCGTACCTCGGGTACGAATATCGAGACTCCCCTCAACTTTAAAATTGATCACCTGGGTAAAACTTGAGTTTACAAAATGCTTGGAAAACCCGACACTTGGGTCGGTGTCTTGAAAACTAAAGTGAGTTTCTAAAACTCGCGGTTCGGGAGACGTACTGGAGGTACGGTCTGCCCGCTCTCGCTCTAAGGACCGATTCCTTGGGAATTACATCCAAGCATATGTCAAGTACGACCACATGGGTGATATGGGACGCCCCTGGCTGAGTAATTAGCTAGGCCAGGGAAATCTTGATGCCAAGGGACAAGTGGATTCGCCGGGGTGGTGTCGGGGAGGACCCCTGGGCTTCCTGGCACAGTATGGTCTGGGACCTAACCTGGTGTTGGTCCGTGGGACCCCTCCCGTTGGCATAAGATGACCCTGAGTCGGCTTTCGAAATGCCTTGTCGTGAAAGCCTTAAGGTCGCCAGACGTGACCGAGGGTCGCGGGCTGGGTGATTCGGGGTTAGTAACGTCGTGTGGGTAAAGTGTACCCCCTCTGCAGAGGTTAACAACTGTTCGAACAGCCGTGCCCACGGTCATGGGCGGATGTGAGGTGATTCCTTAGCGTAGTTTTATTGAACACCCTGTGAACTGCTGTTGGTGTGAGTTTTCCGTTCTGTGCTTGGTTTAAGGCTGTTGAAGCAGCCGGAGTCGGTGACGATTGGCAGGGAGCCTCTCGTACCGACGTGTTGACTTGTGGCTGTTGAAGCAGCCGGAGTTGGTGACGATTGGCAGGGAGCCTCTCGTACCGGTTTGTTGGCTTGTGGCTGTTGGAGCAGCCAGGGTCGGTGGACGATTGGCAGGGAGCCTCTCGTGCCGACAAGAATCAAATGATACAATTTCACTGCTCCGGCCGGATGAGACGCACTTTCTCGTCCGTGCCGTCGAGAAGCACTCACTTAGATGTTTCTAAAGTCTTAAACTAAAACCACTTGTGGAAAATAACTGGCTTTCCCTTGAAGCTTGCATTAGACACTTAATCCCCCTGACTTGCTGAGTACTCCCGTACTCACCCTTGCTCTATATAATTAAACCCCCCCAGTTCTCGAAGACGAAGAGGTGGACCCTGCAGATGAAGAGTTCTTCCAGGAGCAAGCCGACTTCGAGCAGTAGTAGGGTTTCGGCCTTCCCCAAGGCTTTGCTTGTGGCTTAGGGCCAGTCGCCGCTTTCCGCTTCCGCCTTTTTGTATTGTTGTTGTGAACTCGGGTTCTGTCCGCAGTTCCAACCCTGGTTGTAATCCTACTCTTAAATAAAGAGACCGCTGCTGTTGTGGTATTCTGTCTTCCTGTTGTACCAGCGCTATTTCCTGGGACTGGTACAGGCATACAGGTCAATCTGGACCGCTCTATCCTGGTCTCCGCCCGGGGCCAGTTTGGGGCGTGACATAATCAATCCACCGCCGTCGGCCGTCGCCGATATCGCGGGAAGAAGCGCGCGGCTCCGGGCACCGCGGCAAGGCCGCTCGACGGCGGCGCACTCATCCTCGGGTGAGTGCGCGCACCGGCGAGGGGGCGTGCGACGGCGCCACCGCACTCCGCCGTGCGTGCGTGCATGCGAGTTCCAGCGCTCGGCGGAAAGGGGGCTAGGGTTTTCGACGCGTGGCGGCCGGGAGGAGCGGGGTTTTGTTTCCCAGATCTCGGCGCGCGGCCGTCCGATCGAAATCCTAGCAATCGGACGGCCGGCGATGGCCGGGCCGAAGCCGGCCCAAGAGGGAGTGCGCGCGGGGCCGCTTTCCCAGCCCAGGCCCAGGTTGCGGCCTGTGGTGCGCGGGAGCGCCCGCGCGTGCGCAAAAAGGCCGTGGGCCGACCGGAAGGCCGGGAAGAAGTCTAAATAAGGTCCCTTGCGACCGAAAGAAAAGAAAAAAGAGAGTAGATAAATTTTCAGGAGCTTTTATTTTAAGTTTTAATGATTGTTTTAATTTCTAAACAATTTTAACCAACGTGAAAATTGTTTAGAGAGTAGATAAATTATTATAATTGCTTCTGAACATGTATGTAATTTATTTTTTCCACTGCTATGATGATGTTTATGCATTAGTTCTATTTCTGCCCAACGGTGATGTAGAATTAATGCGGTAGTTTGTATGTTTTAATTTTGACCAACGTTAAATTAAAACATGCAAGAATTTAAAATGTTTCTCAATTTCTTTAATTTGCTTTCAGGAACAACTAACCCACTAGTGTATATCTCGGCCATTGAGTCCCTTAATGGGAATAATTATGGCTCATGGCGAGAGAAGATCGAGATAGCACTTGCACTATCAGACATAGATTTAGCTCTCACCGAGCCCTGTCCCACTGAGCTTGTTGCGCCAGTGAGAGGGGAAGGTGAGAGTGAAGATGCTTTTAAGCAGAGAATATTGGACCATGCTCCAATAATGCATAAGTACGACACTGATCGTGTGAAGTGGGAATCTTCCAATCGCAAGTGCTTGATGGTAATCAAGAGCTCCATAGTGGAGGCAATAAGGGGAGCAATCCCAGTATGCACCACCGCCGTAGAGTATCTTCAGAGGGTGGAGAATCAGTTCACTGGTTCTTCAAAAGCCTATGCGAGCTCCCTGATCAAGAGCTTAGTTACTATGAAGTACAATGACGGAGGGGTTAGAGAGCACATTTTGAAGATGAGTGGCATCGCTTCAAAGCTCAAGAAGATGGACTTGGTTCTCCCTGACGAGTTCCTAGTTCACCTCATTTTTGCCTCCCTACCTTCAGACTTCGACGCATTTGTTGTGAACTACAACTCATTGCCTGAAAGCTGGAACATTGAGAAATTGATTGCCATGTGTGTGCAAGAAGAAGACAGACCCAAGACTCGTGGTGACTCCGTAAACTATGTGAAGAACAAGAGGAGGATCAACCACAGTCAGAATGTCGCCTATTCCAAGACACAAGGAAAGGCGCCACAAAGTGATCCTCATCCACGACCAAGTGTAGAAGTGGATAGGGACACTTGCAAGTGGTGCAAGAAGAAGGGGCACTTTCAGAAGGATTGCCCTGAGTTCCTGAAGCATCTAATAAAGAAAGGTGAGGACATTATTACATTCGTAGATGAATCCCTATATGTAAGCTATTCAAGATCCACTTGGTGGGTTGATTCAGGTGCGACTATTCATGTTGCAAATTCATTACAGGGATTCCATACGAGGAGGATGCTAGCAAGAGGAGAAAGATGCATTAGAGTAGCAAATCAAGTTGAAGCAGAAGTTGAAGCTATTGGAGATCATCCGTTAGAGTTAGCTAATGGCTTCACACTTTATTTGCAGAACGTGCTCTATGTACCCTCCTTAAGTAGAAATTTAGTTTCCGTTTCATGTTTGGCGGATGACGGATATAATTGTTATTTCGAACCAGATTTATGTTCAATTATATTCAAGGATAAGTGTGTAGGTCTTGCCATCCGACAAGGCCAACTTTACATGTTGTCTAAACATGAGAATGTGAATGTTGTATGCAATGAAGAGAATGTTGCGTGCAATAGTGTGTCTTCCTCGTCTACAAGTGTAAGAAGTAAGCGCAAACGATGCAATGAGGAAACCTCGGCGAAATTGTGGCACTGTCGTTTAGGCCACATTTCGAAGGGGAGAATTGAACGATTAATTAAAGAAGAAATTTTGAATCCGTTAGACTTTGCGGATAAAGAATATTGCATCAATTGCATTAAAGGAAAGTATGTTAAACAAATAAAGAAAGGAGCCATACAAAGTTTAAGAAGATTGGAAATCATACACACAAACATCTGTGGTCCTTTTCCAATTAAGACGGTGGATGGTTATGATTCTTTTATAACATTCACAGATGACTATTCGCGCTATGGCTATATTTATCCAATTAAAGAACGATCAGAAGCATTGGATAAATTCAAGATATTTAAGGCTGAGGTAGAAAATCAGCTTGATCTAAAAATCAAAATAGTAAGGTCCGACCGTGGAGGAGAATACTACGGTCGGCATACCCCTTATGGCCAAATACCTGGACCTTTTGCAAGGTATCTACAGGAAAATGGCATAGTAGCCCAGTACTCAACACCGGGCGAGCCTCAGCAGAACGGAGTAGCTAAAAGACGCAATCGTACTTTAATAGATATGGTGCGAAGTATGCTAAGCCACTCCACTTTACCGATAAGTCTATTGATGGAAGCATTGAAAACCGCTGTCCATATTCTTAATCGAGTACCAAGTAAGTCGGTGCCCAAAACACCGTATGAGCTATGGACAGGAAGGAAACCCACGCGAAATTATGTACGGGTGTGGGGCTGTCCAGCTGAGGCAAAGTTATTTAACCCAAATATTGGGAAGTTAGATCCCAAGACAGTCAGTTGCCATTTCATTGGCTACCCTGAGAAATCAAAAGGTTTTCGTTTCTACTGTCCTGACAGACACACTAAGTTCGTAGAAACGAGACACGCAGTGTTTCTCGAGGATGAGATAGTCAGGGGGAGCATGGTACCCCGAGAAATTACTCTTGAAGAGAAGCGGGTACATGTACCTACTCCGATGATTCAGGAACCTTTTTTCTCGATACCTGTTGCTGTTACACCGTCAGTACAGAACGCTGCGGTGATAACACCTGATGTTAGTTCTCCTGTGACAACAACGACTGAGCAGGAGGAACCTGAGATTCAGGATCCTACAGAACAAGTTGTCACACAAGAGGAAGAGCAACATCAGCCCCAAGTAGAAGACGTACCACAACTCAGAAGATCTCAAAGAGAGAGAAGGAGAGTCATTCCTAGTGACTATCAAGTCTATGCTAGTGAAGAAGTTCAAACAGAGGAAGATCCCACCTCGTTTGAAGAAGCCATGAGAAGTGTTCATTCATCGAAGTGGCTTGAAGCCATGGAAGATGAAATGAAATCAATGAGTACCAACAGAGTTTGGGACTTAGAAGAAATTCCTAAAGGAGCCAAGTCAGTAGGCTGCAAATGGGTCTACAAAACAAAACGTGACTCCAAAGGGAATGTAGAAAGGTATAAAGCACGACTTGTGGCAAAAGGGTTTACTCAAAGAGAAGGAATTGATTATAATGAGACCTTTTCTCCGGTGTCATGTAAAGATTCCTTCAGGATCGTAATGGCACTTGTGGCACATTATGATCTAGAGCTACATCAAATGGATGTAAAGACAACATTCCTTAACGGGGATTTATATGAGAACGTCTACAAGGCACAACCCAAGGGTTTTGTCGTGAAAGGAAAAGAACAAATGGGATGTCATCTGAAAAAATACATTTATGGATTAAAACAAGCCTCCAGACAGTGGTACTTAAAGTTTGATGAAGTAATAAGAAGGTTTGGGTTTAATGAGAATGAAGAGGACAATTGTGTTTACGCAAAGTTCAGAAATGGGAGATTTATCTTCCTTATCCTATATGTAGATGACATCCTGCTCGCTAGTAGTGATGTTGATCTACTATTGGAGACGAAAAAGTTTGTGTCCTCGAATTTCGATATGAAAGATCTTGGTGAAGT
This sequence comes from Oryza officinalis, assembly GCA_008326285.1. Taxonomy (NCBI): domain Eukaryota; kingdom Viridiplantae; phylum Streptophyta; class Magnoliopsida; order Poales; family Poaceae; genus Oryza; species Oryza officinalis. The sequence goes on along the minus strand of BDMV01000007.1, from coordinate 52,078,373 downwards.
CTCATTTGTTCTAGGAATAGAGATTCACCGAGATAGAAGAAGAGGGGTTTTAGGATTATCGCAAAAGGTATATCTGGAAAAGATTCTAAAGAAATACAGTATGCATGCGAGTAAGCCGACACCTGCTCCCATAGTTAAGGGCGACAGATTTGAAAAATTTCAATGTCCAAGGAACCAGTATGAGATCGATCAAATGAAAGGGGTTCCATATGCTTCAGCTGTCGGAAGCTTACAGTATGCTCAAGTATGTACGCGCCCTGACTTAGCCTATGTTACCGGGATACTTGGCAGATATCAGGAAAATCCAGGAATAGATCACTGGAGAATGGTAAAGAAAGCTTTGCGTTATGTGCAAGGCACAAAAGGCCTCATGCTAACGTACAGAAGAACTGATTCCCTGGAGATAGAAGGGTATTTAGACTCAGACTTTGCGGGAGATGTAGATGATAGAAAGTCCACATCAGGTTACATATTCACTCTCGCAAAAGGAGCCATTTCGTGAAAAAGCTCCAAGCAAACCGTCATAGCATCATTAACGATGTATGCCGAGTTTGTAGCTAGTTATGAGGCCACGGGGCAGGCAAAATGGTTAAAGAAGTTTGTACCCGAGTTGAAAGTGGTCGACAGCATTCAAAGGCCACTCAAGATGTACTGCGACAATGAGCCAGCAGTGTTTTATGCTCACAACAATAAGTCAAATGGTGCTGCCAAACACATTGACATTAAGTTTTATGTTGTGAAAGAGAAAATCCAGGATTAGACTATTAGTCTTGAGCATATAAGTACAAAGAAGATGTTAGCGGATCCGTTTACAAAAGGCTTACCGCCTAGTGTGTTCAGAGAACACTTAGCCGACATGGGTTTACAGGAAAGCCTATGATCCTTGGATTACAAAAGGGCCTAGTGTTTATTTCGAGATGGAAAGGTGTATTGTGGTCGTTGCGTCTGATGGTTCAGTAATAACTATCATGATGAAGCGTGCTCTATGCATCAATCTATTTAGAAGTAAACATTGAGTATAAGAAGTAAGAAAGGCGGAGATTGAAGGGGAGAATGTTAGTTGCGATCCCCGGGGGAATCGGGATTCCGTTTCCCCTCCGCCTACGCGTCTTGATCGGAGGCGCAAGCCAATCATGGCTGTGGGCCTCCTCTCACGCAGCGCAATATATAAAAGAGGGGAGCCGCCGGCGCACACGAACCAACGTTCGTCGTCGTGCACTCGGGCTCCCCACAAACCCTAGAAATCCCTCTGATCCGGGAGCACGCTGAAGTGAGGGGAAAAGGCTCGCCGACGCCGCCGTCATCACACCGCCATCCATGGCCGCATCAAGCTCCAAGCAGAGCGAAGGTATCAAGCTCCATCCATCTCTCTCTCTCCCGGTTTTTCTCCCGAAGAACCTATTTTATAGAAGTACACCGCTAGATCCGCACTGAGGCGAATCCTAGAACCTAACAATCTCATCCTGGACACATTCAGGGAAGGTCACGGAAGGGTTGCCCATTGCTTTGTTTGCAGCAGCACTTCTGTTATGGAAATACTCTTTGTTTGCAGCAGCACCGTAATAGTCTTTTTTCTTGGGTTAGCAAAAAGACTAAAAACAGCTATAGCATTGGGACGGTAGGTACCACCGTATCAGCATGGTACATATGTGTATAGTGCCTGTTATTCTTGTTACAAGATTTGATACTTAAAGGTATCTTGCTGACGTTGGGACTTAGATACCAACAATATACCGTCCTCTGGTCTACACTAGAATGGCTACTGGGTTAAAACAAATACAAAAATGGTGCCAAGAGGGAAAAAACATAACCGGCCAGAATAAATTATATTTTTTTTATTCCAAAATATAAGTGATTTTGGTTGGATGAAACACATCCTATTATGACGAATCTGAACTGTGTTCCATCCAATCAAAGTCTGTTATATTTTGGGACGAGGAAAGTATTATCTAAAAAAACTGGGGAAACGGATGATTTGGTTGCAAAACAGGATGAAAGGATCGGACGCTGAAAAACTTGAGTGAAACGAACACAAATTTCAACCGGATGATGTTTAGACAGTCCCAAAATAAACCATATTTATCTAATGTTTATCATAACTTGATTTTTTTTTCGAACAGACACCATGTTAGTATCATGTTAGTATGTTACTAGTTAATTACAATTTACCAAATTGGAAACCTTCTCTCCCAGCGACCACAAAAGATCCTTACTGAGTCTGAACCAATTTTCTTGTATTCTCTCTCGTCCTTGTAGGGCTCCTTTAAATCGTACGGTTGAAAACACGGAGGACCAGAAAAAATACAAGATTTCAACGGGAAAAATAATCTAAAATAGAAGATTGCAAAACAAAGAAAAATAATACAGGAAGCCTGTGGAATTGGAAATGAAGGGAATATTACACTCATCTAACCTTTTCTAGATTTATACAGGAGTATTTTGTATTCAAAGTTGTGTCTTGTTGACTTTGAAAAGTAAAAAATGGTACATTAGTGGCTATTAGAGGGACTGAGGGAGTATTAAGATTACATGTTCAGATAAATCAACAGTTGATTGGTCATTTACTGAAGTGAATTGACACTGCTAGCAATTATATCTTCCAGGTGTGCACCCTGCGTTTCGGTGCGAGTTGGCTGGGAAGACATGATAAATCAGAGATACCATCATACCAGCACAGAAAAATCAATGGCATTTATCAAGATGTACATTTCGAAGAATAAGCTAGAGCATTACAGACTTAAAAGAGTACGTTTGCATACACATATATATGCGCCAAAATATTGCCTTTAACAGTTTAACTTCAAAGCCAAGAAGAATATCAATGCCAGTCAGAAAATGCTACAGATTGCAGAGAACAAACAACAGGCATAGCACACACATGATTTCCTTTTAAAGGAAATTCAAGGTTACGTAGGATAAGTTAAGTTCAATAGCATATTTATGATACAGTTAACATTCATAGATAAGTTGACAGATGATAACAGAAGTCAAGCATCACTAGTTTCTCCTGAGCAATTGTTGGTTTCCTCACTGTCTTCAGTGGTTATAACCTGATTTCTGCATTGTTGATCTCCCTCACCCATGCTCTCCTCATCATGTATCCTGTCTGATGTTAAAAGGCAGGAAGGCCACGCTCCAAACGTTTATCAGGGATCCAAGTTTGCATCTCTCCTGGGCTCAGAAATTTGTAGTTTAGGACATTCAGAGTGAAATCCCGGTAACCAAGCTTGGATGCATCTGATTTTCCACTCCAAGTGTTGACTAGATAGGACTGGCTGTAGTAGGGAGACATTTATGAGGCAATGCTGACTCCAACCTGACAGCAGACGGCAATGACATGAGAGAAGGGCTTGTGAAGCAAGGTTGCTTTGTTGCATGAACATTGAGCGATTCTTCTGATTTTGCTTCGGCACATGCTGTTCCTTTTATGATTCTTATGGATATGTTTCGATATCAGATGAACAAACACACCCTTCTGTCTTGACTGAACCTTAAACCTTTGATGCACTTCGTTGGAGAAAACATTTGTATCCGCAGTGTTCATGCAGATCACGTGATACGTCTGTGCTTTTTGCATTTTTGCATTCATCTCATCCTGGACACATTCAGGGAAGCCCATGGAAGGGGTTGCCCATTGCTTTGTTTGCAGCAGCACTTCTGTTATTGAAATACTCTGTCACGCGTTCAAATGCCACCTCCACTAGTCCAGTGAGTGGAATGCATTCTATCCCCTTCAGCTTCAATACATGGTAACTTTTTGTTTATATCAGTCTCCATAATGCCATATCTAGCTCCATTTGTATCATGCAGCAATGACCATTTCTCCATTGGTTTTTGACTGATCCAGTCAGAAAACATGGCTATCTGGCTTTTGTTGCCACTTGTCCGATTACTCTCCTCATCCTCCTTCAAGAGTCGATTATTCTCACAAGGATCAACCGACTCCTGCAACATTTCCCTACCAGTGACACCTTCTTTATCTACAGTAAAATTGAGCGTCAACTCATCTAGTTCCTTCCAGATCTTAACAAACTTGCTTTGTTGGTTCTGCTGACAAAGCTTCTTGAACAGAATCATCAGCTTTTTGTCAGGAAAATGGGCAAACAAGTTTTCAGCAAGGTGTTGGATGCACCACCGGCTTTGTACATCCCTCCATGGATCTGCTTCTTGCGGATTATTCTGTAGATCTTCTATAGCATTGAACAATTCCCTTTTGCAATCATGTATGATGCAGATATGAGATCGCTCCTTCACAACAGCGCGTTTCACATTCCTAAGAAACCATAGCCAGCTTTCTTTGCTTTGCTCTCACCCTCGATAACAGCAAATGCTACTGGAATGGGGTAACCATTAGCATCAAATGCTAGAGCAGTCAACAGAACCCCTTCATATTTCCCACATAGCAGCATTCCCTTAACACAGGTCACAGGACGGCAGTGCACAAAGGCCTGAGTGCACTGTGCAAATGCCCAGAATATACGGTGGAGGACTCGGAAATCTTTACAGCCTGCAACCTCTGTATCCTTGATGTCCACAAAACTGACAGGGTTGTTTTTATGTCCTCCTGTGCTCGTAAGTAACCTTGGGACATAGTTGTGTGAAGCATAAAAAGAACCAAATCACATCTCCAAAGCCTTCTGCTTCGCTCTCCATGCCCCAGCACAGCTAAGGTGCCTGTCGTAGTTGTGAGCAAGATGAGCTACAATCTGTGTAGTTGTCATTGCCAGGTCTTCCGTGAGGCGTCGGGAAATGTGATCCAAAGGAAAATACCATGTCAGATCATCTTGCTCGGGCAACAAGACAGTTGCCAACTGAGAATAATCATCATTTGTTGCTTTTAGCAAACTGTCGTAGTGCTTGATTTCAGAGGAGTCCACATGCAACTTGAAAAATTCCATCCCATTTCTACCCTTTACTTTCTTGACAAAGGACTGCCAACTTTTATTAGATAGAAAATCATAGGTCTTCCAGCCCGCTGTTCCAAAGTAAAGGCCATTGTCTTCTTCTTCGAAGAAGCCCTTAATTGAGAGATCTTGTGTTTCTGGATGGAGTCTAAACAACTTGATAATCCAGAGCTGTAGATCCAGCAATGACATTAACCGTGGTTGTGGTGGTAACTCGGCAATCAAGTGTGGACATCCATACAAATCATCTGCCTCCACCTTACGAAATTCTTCTGTATATCTATGTCCATAGTGGAAATCATTCCCATCATATAAAACATTTCTATATCCATAGTACACATGCGCGTAATTTGTCTCGTAAACCTATGCAAAAGTGACAGAATTATTGCATCAGGCCAATGTTGTATTTGGGAGCAGAACAGTAGGTACACATTGTCAAACGTCAGTGGCAAATTATAGCCTCAAATGAATCAAACAAGAGAACAGGATGCGGGGATTGCTGTGATTGGGATTAGGGAAGACGCAAACCTGCGGCTTCCGAGGCTTCCGCTTGGCCGTCGCTGCGCCCATGCGCCTCCTCCCGCCGGCAGATACACCCTGCGAGCTCAAAGCATACGAAACCTCAACAAAGGAAGAGAAATCAAACTAGCGTGAGATTCGAGGGAGAGGGGAACTGACGGAGTCGACGGGTGGGGACGCGTCGGCGGGAGACGGCGAGGAAGAGGGGCCGGACGGTGCCTTGCGCTTCGCCATCGTCTCCGCAGCGGCGGCGGCCTCTGGGTGGGGAATGGGAGCTCGTTTTCCCTCCATTTCTCCCTTGCTTTCCCGCCATTGATGATGGTAGTAGACCGTGATGCCATGGGCCGTGGAAGCAAAGTACAACGGCCCAATGGGCCCTCGTGATCATCGTTTTGGCATAGGCTTTTCTTGTGTTAATGGCCTTTTGTGTTTTCAGCCCTGTGATATTTACGAATTTTTTGCATTTTTAATTTTATTTATTTAAAGATTTGCAAAAATAATTTTCCGTTTCGAAATATTGCAGAAATAATCTCATCTCGCCCTCTGGGAGAGCAAGTTCTAAAAATCGCCCTCCCAGAGGGCGATTTTTCCGACGTGGCAGACGACCGTTGGGCGCCGTCTGCCGCGTCGTTGCAATTTTGCAAAAAAGTCCCTTGCCGCTCTCGGCAAGGGCGTTTTTTCACTGTTCCGCAGGAGGACGCCTGCAAAAGGGCGGTTGCCCTGGCAATTTTGCAGGCGGCCCCCTTGCCGCCCTTACAGAGGGCGATTTTTGCCTGTGCGGCAGGGGGCGCCTGTAAAAAGGATGATTTTTGAATTTTTATAAAGTTAAACTATTTTTACTTTATTTAAGTAAGGTTATACAAATATAACAATATTTGTAACATAAAAAACTATCAAAATATATGTAACGTTAAATATAATAAAACTAAGTTGATAATATAAATGTTGTAATTTTTTTTATCAACTTGATTAAACTTTTAAAAAGATTGATTGAAAAAAATCGAAACGACTTGTAATATGAAACATGCAACCGATAAATTGTAGTATTTTTTGTAAGAAAACAAATTTCCTTATAATTTGCTACTGAAACACATCAAAGCTGATCAGTTGTGTGTTCTCAATGAGAATATGGAAAAAGTGCAACTACAACTATAGAGGGGTGCGGCAAATTTGCAGGCAGCCTCCTCGTCGCCCTTGCAGAGGGCGATTTTTGGCGTAATCTCGCCCTCTGCAAGGGCAATTTTTGGTCGGTATCCCATAAAGCCCCAATGGCCCGAGGAAGTGCTCATTTCAACCGGTCACAATTGAAGGAAAGAAAAAAGAGAGGTGAGAAAGAAGGAGAAGAGCCACGAAGCGTTGTTGCTGTGCTTATTCGATCGCAGGTTAGTACAATATCCCGACGTAAGGTTATATTTTGTGTCGCATACCAGTGTAATTACCATGTATTTGAAATTTGTGAGTAGATCTGTAGCACTTAGATGTGGACCCTAGATTTTTTGCGAGTAGATCTGTCGCACTGTGAGTAGATCTGTTGAAATTTGTGAGTAGATCTGTAGCACTTAGAAGTGTGAATAATTTTAGGCTAGATTTGTTGTGCACACGTTTGGTTTGTAGTAGTACTATATTTGACCGTATTAAGGGTGTTTACAATATCTGATAGTTGTTTTTTAAAACTGTAGGATGCCAAGGCGTGGAAAAGCTACCAACTCAAGGTAACGTAAATCGTTTCTGTGATATTTTGTGTTATTCGTTGTGCCTGAAATGAGGAATCCTAGATTAACGGGTTAGGGTGTTTCATTTGTTGTTGACTTATAGTTATCGCCCGAAGACTGGAAATGCCTTCAACCCATTGCCTTTGCCTAGCGGTGTTCCAGTGCCCATGTGCTGATGCGGTGATCCTTGCAAGGTAGCCAAGTCCGATAAAGAGGAGACGTACATGCAGAGATACTGGATGTGTGCCAATTTTGAGTTTGAGCCAACACCTGAGATACGCCGCATTAACCTAATGGTGAGGAAGTGATGTTTTCTAATAATTATTTGGTGTATTAAGTAATCTTGAACAACTTATTTGGTTAGTAAACATTGCATTTGTTGTAGACCCCTCCACCGCTATGTGAATTTGAGCAGTGGATCGACACCGAGATCAAGCCGCAAAACAAGGAGCGGTTGGAGTACATGCAGCAATGGGATGCAGAGCGCAAGGAGAAGATAGAGCAGAGACGCAAGGAGGAGGCCGCAGAAAAAGAGCACAAGGCTGAGGCGGAAAGGAGGCGTGTTGCTGCGTACAAGGAGGAGCGGGAGCGGAAGCTTGAGCGTGCGCGGCGAGCGAAGGCAGCAATGGAGGAGAATCCCGATGCGCAGAGGAAGGAAAAGTGGCCTCGTTGCACTCAGTAGTATGCACGAGTTGGTAGTTGTATGGTGTATGGATGAATAATGTTGCGTACATTACAACCTCGCAACGTGTAGCGAACTAACGAACTTGAAATGTTATTTCGCGTGTCTTTCATTTTCCCTTTCCTTCTCGCCGTTGTACTCCGTTTGTGTTTCGCATTCACTTACTTTGATAGCGACCAATCGTAGCCCTCTGTTACGCGCCGAAAGTTTTTCGTCGTTTCGTTGAGTAGATGTAGCGAATGACATGAGATGTTTTCGTGACATATGAGTGCGGCGATCGAATAGAGTTATATACAAAGAGGTAACACAAAGTTACTAACTGTAAATATTACAAACATGTAGCACTAGTAGCCTACTGGCGAGGCCTCTTACCCCTACCCCTCCTAATGTGCCCCTGAGAGTACGTTAGCCTCTCAGCGGGCACGGCACGACAAGCGCGGACATCTGGTGCGAGCGTGTGCTGCGGCTGCTCCTGGCTCTGTGGTGGTGGTGCTCCACCAAGCTGAGAGGCGCAGAGAACGTCCTGCTCTGGGTCCTCCAGGTCGTCGAAGTCGTCGCCCTCACCAGACCCGCCCGCCTGCGACGAAGACTCGCCCGAACGGAAAATCCCCACCGGGTAGTATCCTCCTGCAGATGTCAAAAGTTAAGCAACATTCCACCCAAATAGTACGTTTGTAGCACTCATCGGAAGACGCTTGCTCACCTGGCGGCTGACTGAAGGGAGGAGGGACGGACGAACCGCTCGCTCGAACAAAGGCCGACATGCTGGGCGGAGTCGCGAACTGCCGAGGGATCGACGATCCACTCGCTCCAGCAGAGTGTCCTGTCGGCAGCGTCGGACCTAGTAGACATTCAGTTTGTAATAACATGGCGAAGGTTTCGCATAGTGAGAAGGTACGGAACTAACCTGTGGACGCACCAGCACCGTGCGATGTCGATCCTGGTGTCGGGCCGCGTGGACGTGGAACAGTAGCTGCCGGTGGAGGTACCGCGTCCACGGCGGAACGACAAGAGAGGACGCGCAAGATCGAACGCATCTTCGTCTGCATCCGCTCGAACGTCAACCTCTGCTCAACGTCGTTCAGGTGCAGTCCAACGTCCAACCTCAGCATCACCGCGTTGATGTCGGCGTTCATGGCGCGTGCAGCGTCGACCTGCGGGAATCATTATTAATTAGGTTTGTCAGTCTCATATGTACCAACCGCGTAGTACGAAAACAAGAAGTCCGAGAAACATGGACGTACCCCCAGGAAGTACTCCTGGTCACGGTGCACGGGGTAGGTGTCCCTGACGCCTGCCTGGTGTAGCTGTGGAGCGGCCGCGGTGAAGGTGACGCGGGCACGTGTGCGCGGCAAGTACCACCGAAGGTAGGCAGTGTAGTTCTCCTCCGAGTGTGGGTGGACTCGGCAATCACCTCCTCGGTGGCTACCAACCAGTCCTCGACGTACGGCAAGTTCCGAGGTACCCACAGTGTCCCTGTGTGCTGTCCCCGTCGAGTCAACCTGCAAAGAACATAATGGTCATCGAACGTTCCGCATGTAGTCGACATAACAATAGTAAAGGTGAAAGAGAAATACTCACTGGTGGTCCTGGGGCGCAACGGGTATCGGTACGTTAACTAGAAAGCCCTGCCTCAGTCCGAACTGCCTCATAACACGGTAAGGGCAGTGAGGCTCGACGAAGATGTCGAAAACCAACGGCACCACCGTCAACCAGTACGCCGCGTCACGCGTGCACAAGGCAGACAGACCTAGAGGTGCTCTCTCCGCGACCACGTGGTGCGTGTAGGGCTCCCAGACGACGTCCGAAGGCTGCAGACGGTCGAACTCGAAGACAAACTCCGGGTAGCTCCGTCTGACCTGGACGTGGGCGTAACGGCGCTGCGACACAAGGAGAACCAACTCGTCAGAACATCAGTCGCACATAATCTGAAATTTGAAATGAAAACAATTTGTACTTACGTTGCGGCGGCACCAGTACGTGCCCATTGTCGGCCCGTCGGCTGGGTGGTCGGCTGCCGGTCCTGAAGCGTACGCAGCGGTGTCGACGATCGGTCGGCCGATCGCGAACCGCTCAGCTGCCCAGAGCTGAATAAGGAGGGGGCAGCCCGCGAAAATTGCTCCAGGATCCGTCTTGCAGCAGGCCTCGCACAGCGCACGATACGTGGCTGCGAGGACTACCGAACCCCAGCTCCACTGCGGCACGGCCCCTAGCTCCGCATCCGCGATCGCCCGGGCGTAGTGGATCAGGCCCCTGTCTACTGCGTGCCCGGTGGTGCTGGTGAACATCACCCAGCCGAACATCCACAGTAGGTACGCCTCTAAGGACCGTCTGAGCGAGTACTCGTCGGCGTCGGGGTGGAGCTGGTCGGTCTACAACAAAAAGCAAACGATGTTAAAACTCGTAAAATTTCTAGGAAAGTAACAAAGTGTAATTTTTAGCATTTTTAATTTTTATTTTTTAAAGATTTACAACTTTATAGTTAACAACTTTTTCATTTTAGATCGTTTAGATATCCAAATATTCGTTACCAAATCTAAAACCTATTTAAAAGAATCTCAGATCTACATTTTAAACGACGTCGGATGAAGATAAACTTTATATGAAAGTGAGATTTACAACTTTGTTATTAACAACTTTTTTATTTAAGATCATTTAAAGTGTCGAATAAGCATTATTTGTTTTGCAAATTTTTGAAACCTAAAATTATTTTTGCAAATTTTAAAAAATAAAAATTAAAAATGCTAAAAAGTGTAAAAGTTAACTTACTGTGAACTGCAGCAGCCAAGCCTTCGTAGGCCCGGCGGTGGTGTACATGTTCGGGGGAGCAACTCCAGGGAGCCCAGGTAGCCTCATCACGGGAGCGAATCGCTCCATGATATCCTCCCTCCAGCCACCCACACCGTCCACTGGACCCACAGCCTCCCCAGCCAGTGGAAGCCCAAGCAGGTACGCGACGTCCTGCAGCGTAGGTGCCATCTCCCCACAGGGGAGATGGAACGTGTGCGTCTCCGGCCGCCACCGATCTACCAAAGCAGCCAGCAGCGACCGGTCCGCATCCCAGCGCTTGGCCGGGTCGTTCTCGTCCGCCCGCGCCTCAACAAGCCTGCATATCGCTATCAGGCCTGCCTCACGCAACCTCCTTCCATGTATGAAATATTGCTTCTTTCCTGTAGTAGGGTGACACATAGATATCGGGAAGTATGCCGCAATCCCCAGCTGCTGCAAGTATGTGTGAGCAAGGCAGATGTCTAAGCTTGGGCTTCATGCAGCTACAACTGCAACCGCCCTCCGCATGAAGCACACATTCCTGCACAGCTTGAACGCGGTTGATGTCGCGCCTTCGCCTGTCCACACACATTATCTCATACCTATGAACTTGGGTACCTTGGGGAATAACTCTGTGCTTCATAGCCTTTGCTATTTTATCTTGCATATACTTTGTCACCACACTCCCAAATACAATGTTGTTATTTTGCATCGAAGGGGCAATTTTCTTGTATCTGTCCCTGAAGTATGCTTGAGTGCCATGAAGGATAAATTCCACAATACCGACTAGTAGGAGTCCTCACACTCCTCGCATCACCCAGTTGTACACCTCAGCCAAGTTGATTGTCATTATACCATACGGAGACCCGTCAGTGTCATATAACAGAGACCACTTTTCTTTCGGTTCATTCTCTATCCACTGCGAGAAATTATGTATTGATGATGCCGACCTTCTTCTCATTGTTGGCGGGTCATCATGTAGTGGACCAAGAGGTACTGGAGGATCGTCATCCTGTGGCCGACGAGATTGCTCGTCGGTTTGCTTTGTTGTCAGCTCATCCAACCTCCTCCACAACTCATTGAATTTTTTCTCCTGATTTTGACCACATAGCCTCTTAAATAAATCCATCAGGTGCTTGTTCTTGAATTGCTTGTAGAAATTGGCTCCCATATGACGCATGCACCACCTACTCCGAACATCATGCCACCTGGCTGGAAGTCCCCTCTCCGACCAACCATTCTGCAGGTAGTCAATTGCCTTCAACATGCCCGCATGACGATCATGAATGAGGCAAACATTGGGCCTCATACGCACGACTTGGCAGCGAACTCTCTCCAAGAACCAATACCAGCTTTCGGTGTTCTCACTCTCGACAAATGTAAACGCCATAGGTAACACCTGGTTGTTTCCATCGACTCTAATCGCCGTCAGTATCTGACCTCTGTATTTGCCTGTCAAGAAGGTTCCATCTATGCACAACACAGGGCGACAGTGCACAAATGCGTTGATGCAAGCACCCAGCGAGAAAAAGGCTCTTTGCAGCACGCTCTTGCTCGGGTCATTAGACAACGGAAAGGTCTGAATGTCATAATAGGTATTGGGGTTTCTCTGAGCAATGGTGCCTAACAGACGAGGCAAGTTATCATAGGATGCTTCAAATTTGCCATACATCATCTCTAAAATCTTTTGTTTCGCCCTCCAAGCCTTGTAGTAGCTTATAGTATACTTGAATTTGTTTTCAATGTGTCTAATAATGGAGCCCGGTTCAAAGTCCATATTACAAACCACATCGCTGTACATCTCACCGGCAACAAAAGCTGAGGTGATGTTGCGGTGATATTTATCAACCCCTGGCAACCAACATGTGTGCTCACCAACAATGCTCATTTTCCAATAGTCATTTCATTTTCCCTTATATGCATGAACGCGCCACGGACAATCATCCTTCGTGCACTTCACGTCATACACACAGTTGGTAGACTTCACCACCCTAAACTCTCTATGCAAGGAGACCGCCCAATGCTTCACTGCCTCTTTCATGTCTTCCTTATGAGCATACCTGGCACCTTGGATTACCTCGTTATCCTTGTATTCAAAGGGTGCTTGCTGTCCCTCTGAGATAACAAGTTGAGAGAAATCAGCTTTTGTCCAATCAACGGGCAGTACATCTTCCTCCTCGTCCGATGATTCATCGCCCTTCGCCAGCTCATTTTCAGAATCTTCCCTCTCCATTTCATCAACAATTACTTCGATTCTCTCCCCCTCATCTGCCATGCCTATTGCCTCCTCCAACCTTGCTTCGTTACCTCAAGTTCGCATCGATGGTCCAACATTCTCCACAGCATTGCTAGGACCTTTGCCATCCTCTGTTTGCACTGTAACACTGCTATCGATTTCATGCAATGCCACAAAAATAACAAGGGGCCAGGACCTTTCAAAGGCCATCTCTACATAACGTCTCCAGGACTCGGTGTTATCTATAGGCATTAGTTCCCAATAATATCCTTCTGTTGCACGACTGACTACAACGGATAGAGACATTGTGTTCACTCTTGTATCCACTTTAAATCCACGTAGTAACCAACTATAGACTGACTCAAATGTTTTATCGGCTGGCCTATCGATGCCCTTTGATTTCATACTAAATTCTGACAGATCAACACCATCTCGACCATATCTAACATTGCCTTTACCGTGAACTATCTGAAATATAACCTTGCTTGCCATTGTGCCTGATAAACAGGTTCAAACTTAATTTACTTGATACTACAAATATGTTGCCTAGATCAATCTGTGCCTAAGTTAAATTCTATATTAAACAAAATTCTACGCAAAGAAATGTATACATACATAAGGACATATCCTACATATGTTCATCTAAATCGGTTTGTCCTAGGTCAAATTGACTAAAATAAATCATGCCCTAATTTTTAAATCCATATTATAGTGCTACACAACTATTTAAATAACATAGACATAGATCAGAATGTATTCTACGTAGGTTTATCTAAATCGATTCGTCCTAGGTCAAACTCCTTAAATTAAATCGTGCCCTAATTTATAAATCAATATCTTACTAAACAACTATTCAAATATTCAAAAAAAAATCTTTTCTTATATATTCTACACAAAATAAATAACACAAACATATAGCGGGATATTGTATTTACCTGCGATCGAGTGTGCACACCGACAGGGCTTCGCCGCTCTCTTTCTTCTTCCTCACCCCTCTCTCTATTATTTTCCTCGAGTCTCGACGGCTGCGAATGACGGCCGCAGAGTTGGAATGGGTACTTTATAGGGGAGGGCAAAAAATCGCCCTCTGTAAGGGCGGCAAGGGGGCCGCCTGCAAAATTGCCAGGGCGACCGCCCTTTTGCAGGCGGCCCCCTACGAAACAGTAAAAAAACGCCCTTGCCGAGGGCGGCAAGGGACTTTTTTGCAAAATTGCAACGATGCGGCAGACGGCGCCCAACGGCCGTCTGCCACATCGGAAAAATCGCCCTCTGGGAGGGCGATTTTTAGAACTCGCCCTCCCAGAGGGCGAGAGGAGATTATTTCTGCAATATTTCGAAACGGAAAATTATTTTTGCAAATCTTTAAATAAATAAAATTAAAAATGTAAAAAATTCTGATATTTACAGTCCTAACACTAACAGTACATGGTTACACGAGTAACACGACCATACTAAAATCAGAACACTATGCCAAATGTTAGTTTAAGAGAACTTTATTAGCATCTAACATATCTGTACAAGTTGTCAATAGCAAAGAACAAATAGTTTGTGCTTGATTTCACGTAATAGTCATTATGTTAAAAGGCTGATTATTCACGCAAATCAATATAGTTCCAACTTTAAAAGGAAAAGGGAAAAAGGATGTAAACATAACAGCACACTTGAAATACCTGATGGGTCTGGCGTCCAGGTAACAGGATATATCAGCATTATCAGTGTTAGGTGCATTTTGTTAGGATCTCTAGTGGATCATCTAGGTTTAGATCGGTAGAAATTCTCTTGTATATGTGTTTTGAGATTAATCTAAGAGGAATAGGGTTTAGAGCGGCCGACCGGTTGAGGTGTTGGAGGATGAAGAGGCGCCGGCCATCGTCGTTGTCGTCGCGAGCTTGACGAGGCGTGGCGCGGCGGTGATGCTTCCCGTCACTGGCTGCGCCCCCTCGATCGGTTAGGGTTAGGGTTTGTGGGTTGAGTTGGCGGCGGTAGCGAACCTCGTGTCGTGTGTACTGCCGCCCCGGCCTCCACCCCTATTAGTATGGCGCAGGGTGACGGGGGCCCACCAGCCAATGGGCTGGGCACCCCCGATCAAGGCGCGGGTCAAGGCCCCCTTGTGCCGTTGGGCTCAAGGGGAGGGAGATCTATCTAACACATTTTGCTACGAACAAGGCAGTACATACTATTCTCAAGAGTCAAAACTATCAAGAGAGCACAATAGCACTGCAAATGATTATGGGAAATTCAGGGTAACTTAGGATAGGTCAAGTACAACGGCCATTACAGATTCAGGATACAACATATAAGTTGATAGCTCACAACAGAATTCAGACCTCGTCAGTTTCTCCTGATGAACGATTTTCAGTGCCTTGATTGTCAGCAGCTGATGATACACTCTCAATGTTGCATTGTTGCTCTTCCTCATCAACGCCATTTTGTGTCCCGTCCGATGTTAGGAAGTCAGGAAGACCGCACTCCAGCCTTTTATCAGGGATCCATGTCGGTGGATTTCCTAACATAAGTGTTGAATAGGAAGGATCTCTGCAAAAGTCTCCTAATGTGTAGTGTATTCCTAAGGCCTTCGATGCATCGAATTTGCCCCACCAAGTGTCAGCAAGATAAGCCAGAGTGTAGTAAGGGGACATGTATGTATCAGGGCTAACTCCAACCCGACAGCAGACCGCGATGACATGGGAGCAGGGCTTGCGAAGCAACTTCAGCTTGTTGCAAGAACAGTGAGCGTTTCTTAACACTGGTTCTCGAACTAAAGTATTGCGGATGGTATTTCCGCTGATTATGGTTCGAACTTTAGGATTTTTGTGCCATTGTGTCTCTGTCTGTGTCAGCTGAACAGTCACATGCTTGTTCTTTGACTGAACCTTGAATATTCCGTGTTCTTCCTCAAACACAACGTTTTTATCCCCACTGTTCATACGGGTTACATGATGCGTCTCAGCTTTCTGCAATTTGGCCTTCATCTCATCCTGGATGCATTCAGGGAAGTTAATTAAAGGGTTGCCAGTTGATTTCTTTGCAGCAGCACTTCTGGTACTGAAACACTCTGCCATGCGACGGAATGTCAGGTCCACTAATCCAGAGAGCGGAAGGCACCTTATCCCCTTCATTACATGGTTATCTTTGTATAAATCAGCTATACTGGTGCCCATGATGCCATATCTTGCTTCGCTTTTATCGTACAGCAATGACCATTTCTCCATTGGTTTTGGACCGATCCACTCGGAGAACTTTGTTATTTTGCTCCCTATGCCACCAGTGCAATTTCTTTCCTCCTCTCCCACTGAATCAAGATGGCTGTGTGGGCTTTGTGCCACAAACTCTGTTTCGCCATGCTCAACTGACTCCAGTTGAATTTCCCCACTAGTACCACTTTCTTTCTCCTGCGTATATTTCAGTGTCAACTCATCTAGCTCCTTCCAAATTTTGCCAAACTTACATGGACGGCTTTGCTGACAAAGTCTCTTGAATAACATCATCAGCTTCCTGTCACCAAAATGTGCAAAGAAGCTTTCAGCAAGATGTTCGACGCACCACCGGCTCTGTATGCCTCTCCATGGATATGCTTCTTCAGGGCTATCCTGTAGATCCTCTACAGCATCAAGCAACTCTATTTTGTAATCATGTATGAGGCATACATTAGAACGCCCATTCACAACTGCATGGTTCACATTAGTCAGAAACCACAGCCAGCTTTCCTTGCTCTCACCTTCGACCACAGCAAATGCGACTGGAATACAGTAATCATTAGCATCAAATGCTAGAGCAGTCATCAGCACCCCTTGATATTTACCACAGAGTGGTGTGCCCTTAATGCAGATCACAGGACGACAGTGCATAAAGGACTTTCTGCACTGTTCGAATGCCCAAAATATACGGTGGAGTACTCGGAAATCTTTACAACCTGCAACCTCTGTATCCTTGATGTCCACAAAACTGTAAGGGTGTTTATGTTTTATGTCCTTAAGTAACCTCGGCGCATAGTTGTGTGAATCATAGAAGGTACCATAGCGCAGCTCCAAAGCCTTCATTTTTGCCCTCCATGCCCCAGCGCGACTGTACTGGTCGCCGTAGTATTGAGCAAGATAGGCAGCGATCTCTGTAGTTGTCATCGTCAGGTCTTCGGTGAGGCGTTTGGAAACGCAATTCAAAGGGAAAAATGACGACAGGGATTTTCGGTCAGGCAACACAGCCGTTTCCAACTGAGAATAATCATCAGGTATGGCTTTCAGCAAACTGCCGCAGTGCTTGATTTCAGAGGAGTCCACATATAAGACGAACATTTCCATCCCATTTCTTCTTCCCCTAACTTTCTTGGCAAAGGAAGCCCATGATTCATCACGTAGACAATCATAGGTTGTCCAGTACCCAAAATACCACTCTGTAAGTAAGACGGAGGGGCAGTAATCTGAGTAGAAACCCTTGATAGAGAGATCTTGAGTTTCAGGATGGAGCCGAAACAATTTGATAATCCAGATCTGCACATCCACCAGCGACATTGACTGCGACTGCGGTGGAAGCTCCGCAATCACGCGTGCACATTTAGGCAAATCTCCTACGCCCACGTACTGAAAATCTTGCCGATGTCCGTAGAACACATAAGCCTGATTTGTCCCGTAATCCTACATGAAAAAATTGCGATAATATGGATGCGTCATTGTGATGTTGTATTTGGGGAAGAACAGTATAGATACAGAGATTTTGTTGGGAAATCTACTATTGTTGAAATGGCACTTGCTCCATACTCAACGAATCGAACAAGTGATTAGTACAATGCGAACCTTCCGAGGCTTCCGCGCGGCCGCCGCTCCGGCTCCGGCTCCGGCCGCCGCGCCCTTCCGCTTCCTCCCTCCGCCGCCGCCGTCGCCGCCGCGGGCACCCTGCAGGCACAGAAGGCACACAACATCAACAAGAGAAGAAGAGGAAGCAAGCGGAGAGAGAGAGAGGGCGGCGAGTAGATCGAACGCACGGGTTCGGCGGTGGGGGGAGACTGCGGGGAAGAGGGGGGCGGCGCCACGGCCGCCGCGGGACGGGAGAACGACGGGCCCTCGCGCTCCGCCATCGGCCGCGCTGGGCAAGGAGGAGGGTGGTTCGTTCCGGTGGGTTTCCCCCGAAGCCTCTCTCGGCGACGGCGAGCAGCTAGCTCGGCGGCGGCGGCGCTGGTCTCGAGGAGAGCTTCGCACTGTGCGTGGGTGTCGTGTCGGCGTGCACCTCGGGAGTCGGGAGACGCTCTCGCCTCCCGCCATGTCGCGCTCGTTTTTCCCTCCATTTCAGCCGGGTGGGCTCCGGCCTCCGGGTCGGTCAACCGGGCCGTGGGCTGGTTTCCCTTGGGCCTAACCTGAACGTTACATGGGCCACTCCATTACCTTCTTTCATAATATTTTTCCCTCAAATGGTTTAGACTTAATTATGAGAACATATACATACAAAATTTAGAAAATAGATTAAAACCGGAAGCCGGGAAACTTAGCTCGGGCTCCTTTAAGACGTAGTATTAAAAACAGATAAATAGAAAGAACATAGGATTTGGATAGGAACTAAAGTGCAAGATAGATAATCACAAATGAGAGAAAGCATATGTCTGTTTGGAAGTTTCTGAAGTTTTTGGTAGCTATAACTTCTATAATTAGAAACTCCCTAAACAGTCCAGATTCTGAGAAGGTGTGGTTGTAAAATCCATAAAATAAATTAGAAGCCAAAAACTAAGAAACCTTTTTTTTAGAAGCTGTCTATCAACAAACTGATTCTCAGAATCTCAACAGGTCCTTGTTCTCACTAACTGAAAATCAACCATTTCAGATTCTCCTAACTGCATTTGTCGCAACAGTGTGACACCACCCGAGGAGAAATTGGACATTGTGCCACTGTCAAAAGAGGGTTTCGCTCAAATGTCATTTCGCAAATTGGATTCGTTAAAAAGCCACTCCCAAACGATGCCAAACCGTTGCTTTGCCATATTCACCATTTCATAGAATATTCACCATTTTTTGCATTTAGCTTGACCAAAATACCTTTTTAGTCGGTGTTAACGGCGAAATTTGATAATCGACTTGGAAAGAAAAGGGAAAACCGAAGCAGAGAAGACAGATTGAATTGGAGACAGACCAGGTTTCGTATCGGACTAGTAAAGGCGTTGCCATAAAGAGCGTATCGGCCGATACGGATTCGGTGTTAACGTGGGCCGATATGGGTTGTGAGTTGACAGTGTCAACGTGGGCTTGGTCTGGGCTCGAAATAAGCTTCAAGGAAGTTGCCAAATAGAGATAAGGCTCGGTTTTAGGCAATTGTATTTTGTAAATTAAGTAGTTTAGATCTAAATATCCCGATAGTTTGTACATAGAAGCTCTCTCACAATCAATCATACAATCAAACTAATCTACTTTCGGCGCATCGCCAACCCTCGCAAGAGGTTGACTCCTGACAAGTTCTTGCTTCCCAAGAGCAAGGTAAGAACTCGTACCCGACGATTTACATCGTCGGGGCTAGCGTGTCGCTTTAGGCACGTTAAGCCCTGATGATGTGATTGTCGTTTATCGTGTGTTAGCTAATCTTGATGTGGTTTTCTGATTCTGTCTTGTCAGCGGTTAACTCGTTTTAGGGTTTATTGCCGACGATGGTTGAATCAGTTTGCTCGTTTAGATTATCTAAGGCATTTACCATCCCCAAAAGCAATCGACGGCTTGATTTTCTTTGCGTTAAGTCTCGATTCACACTTTGAGTTGCTATCGACCTTAGTCCTGTTTCGAGATCTAACACGAAGCCTGCTTTCGATTGTAATTAAGGATAGCGTCGGGGTTTCAGCCGGTCTTATTTAATGCATGTGATTATTTATGTTCTTGCATGTGTTTGTCACTTATACATGTGGATCGATGAATATAAACATATCGGTCGCAGAGTGTTCTTAAAGACTTCTTTGTGGTTGGTGTATTTATATTAGCCGATTGGCTTGTATAAGTTTACACTGGAGTGATAGCTAGTGTAGTTATCCTCGTGAAACCCTCATCGGCCGATTCCATTAATTTGTTATACGCATGTTAACATGGGTCGATGAGATTAGATCTCTTCAATTTACTTATTATATTGAGTAAGCCGATACAGCTTTGCCCTATCGGCTGAGCTATAACAATGTGACATCGGCCTATCGGCCGATCGACCATTGTTTTCTGACATGGTTTACTTGTTTCTTGTTGATTGTAGATCAAATCAACTGGCACACTCTGCACACGACTAGGCAAGCCGATTTGGACCTGCACTGAAGTTAAGCAGATCTCCCAGGCTGCCGTGGAAACGTAGAGCCCGCCTTTTGTTGCGAGGCGGGTCTAAATTCTGCGCCAACACGCTTTTGGCACGCCCGGTGGGACCAAAGAACGCAAACTCAGCAACAACAACAAGATCTCCTCAAGTGTCGAAGCAGGTCGAGATTTCCGAGGAGAACGTCGTCCCTGTGACCGCCGATCAGCTCAACACAGAGCAGAAGGCCGACATGGAGAGGCTGGTCGAGCAGTTCCAGAATATGTACCTGCAAACATATTCTAGGACTCGGCAAGGCACCTTGATCCAGAAATCCAAGGTGGTTATGCTGAGTCCTGGGGATGGAGCTGGCACGTCGGCGGCGGCACATGACCACGCCGTCAAGACTGAAGACACTGCAGCGCCGACGTTGCAAGACAAGATTGACTCCGCGGTTCATTCTGCGCTAGTCAACCAGTCGGGGATTCTGGTGAACACATTGACCAATACGGTCAAATCGATCCTAGATGGGTCGATTCACCAGTACAAGCCTCAGGGGCCGATTTTCTTACCAGAAAATAAGTTCTCTGCCTATCGGACCCTGAGGAATGACCTGAGCATGGCTCAGTCGACAGCGCCGATGCCACCCCCATCGACGCAGCCAACAACGACACTGCCATTGGTCCTCACCAGGCAGACAGGGGGGAGCCCTCAGCACATCACGGAGGAGCAATATGCACAATGGACCAAGGGGAAGCAACCAGTGATCGAGCCGATGCAGCAAATTCCTATCAACCAACCATCGGCCGGACAGTCACAAGCCCCGGTTATCAACAACCCTCCACCACAGGCGGTTTACAATACGTCACAGGGCTACCAGCAGCACACCACAGGGCAGTATGGCGCGCAAAACGTAGATCACCACTACCAGCCATACTCCCCCAGGCAGTATCAAGCCGAGGGCTTGCAGCAATCGTATCAGCAAAACCTCCCACATCGGCCCGCAGGATACTGGGCCGATATGATAGCCGAAGTGATGCAAGATCAGTTCGGCTTGAAGCCCAAGGAGAACTCTACAGTGTATCGGCACCCGTACCCCGAGGAATTTGACAGAGTGCCATTGCCAGGCCGATACAAGATCCCGGACTTCTCCAAGTTTTCGGGGCAGGACAACGTCTCGACTTACGAGCATGTAAGCCGATTCCTAGCACAGTGCGGGGAGGCATCGGCTATCGAGGCGTTGAGGGTAAGGTTTTTCCCTCTGTCCTTGTCAGGGTCTGCGTTTACGTGGTTTTCATCTTTACCCTGCAATTCCATCAGAGGATGGATAGATATGGAGAAACAGTTTCATAGGTATTTCTATAACGGCGTACAAGAAATGAAACTGTCCGATCTGACCGCCATTAGACAATGAGTCGACGAATCGGTCCCGGAGTATATTCAACGATTCAGGGACATAAGGAACAGATGCTACAGCCTTAGCCTGACCGATTCACAGCTCGCCGATTTGGCGTTCCAAGGATTGCTAGGGCCGATACGCGAGAGGTTCTCCTCGCAGGAATTTGAAAGCCTAGCTCAGCTAGCACAACGGGTATCGGCCCACGAACAACGATTCCAGGAGGCTAAGAAATTTGCAAAAAAGATCAATACAGTTTATCAGTATGCCTCCGACGACGACGACGATGAAGATGTTGATGTCGACCTGGCCGAGTGGGCCCGGATGAGGAAACCTACAACTTGCCAGTGGGTGAAGAAGGACGACAAAGAAGACAAGTTTGACTTCGACATCAACAAGGCCGATAAGATATTTGATCTATTGTTGCAAGAAAAGCAAATTCAACTGCCAGTAGGTCACGTATTGCCATCGGCCGAAGAAATCAAGAAGAGAAGATATTGCAAGTGGCATAACTCTTACTCTCACCATACCAACGAATGCAAGATCTTCAGACAACAGATTCAATCGGCTATTGAACAGGGCAGAATTAAGATCGATGACACCAAGAAGCCGGTGAAAATAGAAGGACACCCGTTCCCAGTCAACATGGTGCGGGCAGACAGGGCCGACGGCAGTGGCCATCGGACCGGCAAGCGACCTTATCAGACCTCTGAGGCCCTGATCAGAAAATACCATCGGAGGCGGGAGGAACAAGCTCAAGACTACGCCGATCAAGACAACTCTTACGACCCACATTGGGAGTGCGAGTTTTTCCGGTTCTGCTGGAATGAGAGGATGAGGTTGCCGTCCATTCAGGAGTGCCCTACGTGCAATGGGGCAGAAGATTATTATCAGGGCAGCTCAAGCAGGCAAGCGCATTGGCCGGCCAAGCAAAGAAAGTCTGTACATGAAAGGCTAGGGCCGATGCGCCAAGAACAACACATTGAAGACGAGGAGCAGGTCCAGAACCCCCAATGGTGCCCAAGCAATGTATTCACCAAGACACAGAAACAGCGGGTTCAGAGGCTAAGGAGGAAAGAACAAATCCAAGAGCAACAGGTGGCAATAGCCCATCGGCCGGCTAAGACCAAGAAAGAGTGGAGGATAAAATCCACGGTGGTCACGGCCGATGAGGGCACCTCCGATACAGCCCGGGCCTCTACGGCTTCAAAAGGTAAATGAGTGACATCGGCGCCTGTTAACATGGTTTTTATACTGCCAGCAGAGTACAGCGTGCAGGCGGCCGATGAAGCAGTGGCCGACGACAAACAATCTTCGGCTAGGCTACAGTTGTCACCAGATCAAGCCATATTTGACAAGCCAGTTGACGACAGTTACAGGCACTTGCGGCCGTTATACATCAAGGGATTCATCAACGGGCGGCCGATGACGAAGATGCTGGTCGATGGCGGCGCGGCGGTCAATTTGATGCCATACACAACCTTCAGGAAGCTTGGAAAGGTACCTGAAGATCTAATCAAGACAAACATGGTGTTAAAGGACTTTGGTGGCAACGCGTCCGAGGCGAAGGGGGTCCTAAACATGGAACTCACCGTGGGCAGCAAGACAATACCCACCACCTTCTTCGTCTTCGACGGAAAGGGTTCCTACAGCTTGTTGTTGGGACGGGATTGGATCCACGCAAACTGTTGCGCCCCTTCAACAATGCACCAATGCCTCATGCAATGGCAAGAGGACCAGGTCAAGATCGTGCAGGCCGATCGGTCGGTACAGGTGGCCAATGCCGATCTCGCAGTATGGGAGATGGAGGGAATCGACTACTTGTCCGGGCGAGTCTGGGACGCCGATTTCCTCAAGGTAACTGACTGTGACATCGAGACGATCGAAGATCAAGACAAGCAGTTACTTTAACAAAGAGGCGCCGTCCACCGTTCAAGATGAACAAGTTAGTCCCAACACAGATGATGCGGTGGACGAGCTAGATGGCAAGTTGGAACAGGTTTTACGTCGGCCAATGAACTTGAAGAGGTTGATATAGGAATAGGTGATAGGCCTAGGCCGACGTATGTAAGTGCTAACCTGCCAGAGGAATACAAGAGTAATATTATAAATCTGTTGAAAGAATTCGTGGATTGTTTTGCATGGGAATATCATGAGATGCCAAGATTAAGCCGATCGATTGTAGAACATCAGCTACCAATCAAACCAGGCTATCGGCCGTTTAAACAAGCTCCTAAGAGATTTAAGGCCGATATGCACGAAACTATCAAGGCAGAGATTACACGACTCTATGATGCCAACTTCATCATACCTTGCCGATACGCAGAATGGGTCTCCAATATAGTTCTAGTAATGAAGAAAAACGGCAAGCTTAGGGTATGTATTGACTTCAGAGACTTGAACAAGGCAACACCGAAAGACGAGTACCCTATGCCTCTGGCCGATTTGCTTGTCGATGCCGCGTCTAGGCACAAGGTTATCAGCTTCATGGATGGGAACGCAGGCTACAACCAAATTTTCATGGCCGAAGAAGATGTTCACAAGACAGCCTTCCGATGCCCGGGGGCAATCGGCCTATATGAATGGGTTGTCATGACATTCGGTTTGAAGAATGCTGGAGCTACGTATCAGAGGGCCATGAATTATATTTTTCATGATCTTATCGGCTCTTTGATTGAAGTTTATATTGATGATGTCGTCGTGAAGTCAAGAGAATATGATATGCACCTGGCCGATTTACGCAAGGTACTCGAAAGAGCAAGGAAGTATGGTTTAAAAATGAACCCTAACCGGTCAGTTCCTGGGTTTCTTGGTCCACGAAAGAGGAATTGAGATTACACAGAAGAACATCGATGCTATAAAGAAAATCAAACCTCCGACGAACAAGACCAAGTTACAATCTCTGCTCGACAAGATCAATTTTGTTTGGCCCTTTATATCGAACCTATCAGGAAGAATATAGCCGTTCACTCCGTTATTGAAGATAAAAGAGGATGAAGAGTTCATATGGGGTGATAAGCAGCAGAAGGCGTTGGACGACATCAAGGAGTATTTGAGCTCCCCACCAGTTTTAATTCCTCCACAGAAGGGAGTTCCGTTCAGGCTGTACCTATGTAACGTCCCGCCTCCACACCAGTTTTAATTCCTCCACAGAAGGGAGTTCCGTTCAGGCTGTACCTATGTAACGTCCCGCCTCCACGAGGCCGGGCCCGCTTACATCTAGCAGCTTAATTAGGACATAGACTGCCCTCACAAACCAACACCAGTCTTTTCTGCGCACTTTGTCCTCACTCGTGCGCACCCGGGAAGACTTCCCGGTCGGTCACCCATCCCTAGATTTCTCCAGGCCAAGCACGCTTAACTTTAGAGTTCTTTGGAGATGGGCTTCCGGAAAAGAAGTTGCAACTTGTTGGCATGAGTATCCTATCAATCCTATTATGCCTTTGGGCCGGGGTGTCACATCCTCACCCCCTTAAGAGATCGACGTCCTCGTCGATCAACCCCAAGCCAGGAACTCCCTCTCTTGGCCACGTCCGTGTGTCCAGTGCCAGCGCATGTGCCATGCTGTGTGACCATATCGGGTCCACACCAGCCATGCACATCATGCCTGCGCAACTGCGACACACCCATGTCCAGTGCCAGCGCATGTGCCATGCTGTGTGACCACACCGAGTCCACACCAGCCATGCGCACCATGCCTGCGCAACTGCGACACACGTGCCCGTGAAACCGCGAGAGTCGGCTCTGATACCATACTGTAACGTCCCGCCTCCACGAGGCCGGGCCCGCTTACATCTAGCAGCTTAATTAGGACATAGACTGCCCTCACAAACCAACACCAGTCTTTTCTGCGCACTTTGTCCTCACTCGTGCGCACCCGGGAAGACTTCCCGGTCGGTCACCCATCCCTAGATTTCTCCAGGCCAAGCACGCTTAACTTTAGAGTTCTTTGGAGATGGGCTTCCGGAAAAGAAGTTGCAACTTGTTGGCATGAGTATCCTATCAATCCTATTATGCCTTTGGGCCGGGGTGTCACAGATTACCCGCACGCGTCGGCGAAGGCCAGCGGCGGTGGTGGGCTTCCTGGCGGCGTCATCGACGACCGGCGATGAAGAGATAAGGGTTTTATCCCCCTCCCCTTTTTCTTTTGTTTGATTCTTTGCTTTTCTTCGGGGATCCGAGATCCCCTTCCTCTTCTTTCTACTTCTAGCCCTACTAGATTGACACCTAGTAGCGGCTCTGATACCATTGTTAGGTTCTAGGATTCGCCTCGGTGCGGATCTAGCGGTGTACTTCTATAAAATGGGTTCTTCGGGAGAAAAACCGGGAGAGAGAGAGATGGATGGAGCCTGATACCTTCGCTCTGCTTGGAGCTTGATGCGGCCATGGATGGCGGTGTGATGACGGCGGCAGCGGCGAGCCTTTTCCCCTCACTTCAGCGTGCTCCCAGATCGGAGGGATTTCTAGGGTTTGTGGGGAGCCCGAGTGCACGACGACGAACGTTGGTTCGTGTGCGCCGGCGGCTCCCCTCTTTTATATATTGCGCTGCGTGAGAGGAGGCCCACAGCCATGATTAGCTTGCGCCTCCGATCAAGGCGCGTAGGCAGAGGGGAAACGGAATCCCGATTCCCCCGGGGATCGCAACTAACAGAGATGAATGCGAAAACGCAAAAAGCACAGACGTATCATGTGATCCGCATGAACAGTGAGGATACAAACGTTTTCTCCAAGGTAGAGATCCAAGGATTTAAGGTTCAGTCAGGGCAGAAGGATGTGATTGTTCATCTGGCATCGAAATATTTTCTCAATAAAAAGAATAGTGGATACCAAAGCAAAATCAGAAGAATTGCTCGATGTTCATGCAACAAAATGAACCTGTTTCACAAGCCCTGCTCTCATGTCAGTGCTGTCTGCTGTGAGGTTGGAGTTAGCCCTGATTCATACATGTCCCGTTACTACAGCCTGTCCTACCTAGTTAACGCTTGGAGTGGAAAATTAGATAGTAAGGATTATTTTCCTCTAAATGTCCAAAACTACAAATATTTCAGCTGGGGAAAGAGACAAACATGGATCCCTGATAAACGTTTGGAGCGTGGCCTTCCTGCCTTTTTAACATCAGACAGGATACAGGATGAGAAGAGCATGGATGAGGGAGATCAACAATGCAGAACTCAGGTTATAACCACTGAAGACAGTCAGGAAACCAACAAGTGCTCAGGAGAAACTAGTGGTGCTTGACTTGTGTTATCATCTGTCAACTTATCTATGCATGTTAGCTGTATCATAAATATGTACTAGGTATTGAACTTAACTTATCCTACGTAACCTTGAATTTCATTTTAAAAGGAAATCATGTGTGTGCTATGCCTGTTGTTTGTTCTCTGCAATCTCTAGCATCTTCTGACTGACATCGATATTCTTCTTGGCTTTGCAGTTAAACTGTTAAAGGCAATATATTGGCGCATATATACGTGTATGCAAATGTACTATGTTACGTCTGTAATGCTTTAGCTTATGCTTAGAGAAATCTTTGATACTGCAATTGCTTTTCTGAGCTGGAATCTCTGATTTATCATGTCTTCCCAGCCAAACCATCTCCTCATCTTTAAAATATGAACTGTTAGCAATAGTGGCAATTCATTTGAGTAAATAATGACGCAACTGCTTATCAATCTAACATGTAATCTCTCCTACTCTCTCCAGCCATAAAAGAAGATCATTTTTTACTATTCAAAGTCCACAAGACACAACTTTGAACGCTAGATTGTCCCTCATAAGTCCGGAAATAGGTTAGGTAATGCAATACAAGTTATTCAAGCATTTGCTGTGATAAACTTGGCTACAGCCTACATGCCTACATCATTTCATATGGGAAACATACATTCTAAATTATGAGTATAGTAAAGTTAACATTACGCACCTTGTTAGAAAATACTCCTTCCGTTTTTAATAGATAACGCCGTTGATTAATTACACATGTTTGACCATTTGTTTTATTCGAAAAAATTTTGTGCAAATGCATAAGATATAAATCATGCTTACAGTACTAAATAAAACAACCCATGACAAAATAAATGATAATTAAATGTATTTTTAAATAAAACAAATGATCAAACATATGTATAAAACACAACATTGTCATATATTAGAAAATGAAGGTGGTATATTTTGAGAACTCCTAGGAAAAAAAAAGAAGGTTAACATGTGTTGATTGGAATTTTTATCATTTTTAATTTTATTTATTTAAAGATTTGCAAAAATAATTTTTCGTTTCGAAATATTGCAGAACTAATCTCCAATCGCCCTCTGGGAGGGCGAGATTTAAAAATCGCCCTCCCAGAGAGCGATTTTTATGACGTGGCAGACGGCCGTTGGGCGCCGTTTGCCGCGTCGCCGCCTTTTTGCAAAAAAGACCCTTGCCGCCCTCGGCAAGGGCGATTTTTCCCCTTCCCGGGGGGCCGCCTGCCAAAGGGCGGCCGCCCTGGCAATTTTGCAGGCGGCCCCCTTGCCGCCCTTGGCAAGGGCGATTTTTGCCGGGCGGCCGCCCTGGCAATTTTGCATGTGGCCCCCTCGCCGCCCTTGCAGAGGGCGATTTTTGCTTAATCTCGCCCTCTGCAAGGGCGATTTTTGGTCTACTCCCTACATAAGCCGAGTTCGTTGACGACGGCATCATTTACAGCGCTCGAGACTCCAGAAAAAAAACAGAGAGAGGGGTGAGGAAGAAGAACGAGAGCGGCGAAGCCCTATCGGTGTGCATACTCGATCGCAGGTAAATACAATGTCCCGCTATATGTTTGTGTTATTTATTTTGTGTAGATTATTATAAAAAAAGAATATTTTGTGAATAATTGAATAGTTGTTTAGTAGTAAGATCTTGATTTATAAATTAGTGCATGATATAATTTAGGGAGTTTGACCTAGGACGAACCGATTTAGATGAACCTATAGAATATATTGTGATCTATGTCTATATTATTTAAATAGATGTGTAGCACTATGATCTGGATTTTAAAATGTAGGATATATCCTTACCTATGTATACATTTCTTTGTGTAGAATTTTGTTTAATATTTGAATAGATGTGTAGGCTACACATGGACTTACCGCCGGGGGCCCGGTTACCGCCACCCGGCGGTACCGTGGTAACCGCGCAAAACCACGACAAATTTGCAAATTTAAATTTGAATTCAAAAATTCGGGCAAACGGTGGTATCGACCGCGGTTACCGTGCGGTATGGCGCGGTAATCGCGCGGTTTGGCGCGGTTACCGCGCGATGTGTGACGGGCGGCACAGTAACGGGCCGGCCCATTTTTTTTCCTTTTTCCAATTTTCAAATTTATTTTTCGTTTTGATCTCAAATTTGAATAAATATTACTCTTTTTTGAGAAATTTCTTCACCATAAAACACTACAAATCAAGCACTACCGTCACTATTTTTTTTGTTTATTTTCTTTTTTTTATATTTTTGAATTCGGGCGAAATTCGTTAAACCGTGCCGCGCGGTACGGGCGGTAACCACGGTAACCGCGCGATTACCGCCGGTAAATCAAACCCTGTGTGTAGCACTTAGTTATTGATTTATAAATTACGACATGATTTATTTGATGGAATTTGACCGATTTGGATGAACATATGTAGAAAATAAGTACGATTGGCGATACATCTAGATGAAGAAACCAATTCGATATATTTTAAGATCTAGAAGAGAGAATATAATGTTATAGAATTTAACTTAGGCACAGATTGATCTAGGCAACATATTTGTATTACGAAATAAACTCAGTTTGAATGTGTTTATCAGGCACAATGGCAAGCAAGGTCATATTTCAGATAGTTCATGGTGAAGGCAATGTTAGATATGGTCGAGATGGTGTTGATCTGTCAGAATTTAGTATGAAATCGAAGGGCATCGATAGGCCAGCCGATAAAACATTTGAGTCAGTCTATAGTTGGTTACTACGTGGATTTAAAGTGGATACAAGAGTGCACACAATGTCTCTATCCGTTGTAGTCAGTCGTGCAACGGAAGGATATTATTGGGAACTAATGCCTGTAGATAACACCGAGTCCTGGAGACGTTATGTAGAGATGGCATTTGAAAGGTCCTGGCCCCTTGTTATTTTTGTGGCATTGGATGAAATCGATAGCAGTGTTACAGTGCAAACAGAGGATGGTGAAGGTCCTAGCAATGCTGTGGAGAATGTTGGACCATCGATGCGAACTGAGGGTAACGAAGCAAGGTTGGAGGAGGCAATAGGCGTGGCGGATGAGAGGGAGAGAATCGAAGCAATTGTTGAGGAAATGGAGAGGGAAGATTCTAAAAATGAGCTGGCAGAGGGCGATGAATCATCGGACGAAGAGGAAGATGTACTGCCCGTTGATTGGACAAAAGCCGATTTCTCTCAACTTGTTATCTCAGAGGGGCAGCAAGCACCCTTTGAATACAAGGACAACGAGGTAATCCAAGGTGCCAGGTATGCGCATAAGGAAGACATGAAAGAGGCGGTGAAGCATTGGGCGGTCTCCTTGCATAGAGAGTTTAGGGTGGTGAAGTCTACCAACTGTGTGTATGACGTGAAGTGCACGAAGGATGATTGTCCGTGGCGCGTTCATGCATATAAGGGAAAATGAAATGACTATTGGAAAGTGAGCATTGTTGGTGAGCACACATGTTGGTTGCCAGGGGTTGATAAGTATCACCGCAACATCACCTCAGCTTTTGTTGCCGGTGAGATGTACAGCGATGTGGTTTGTAACACGGACTTTGAACCGGGCTCCATTATTAGGCACATTGAAAACAAATTCAAGTATACTATAAGCTACTACAAGGCTTGGAGGGCGAAACAAAAGATTTTGGAGATGAGGTATGACACATTTGAAGCATCCTATGATAACTTGCCTCGTCTGTTAGGCACCATTGTGCAGAGAAACCCCAATACCTATTATGACATTCAGACCTTTCCATTGTCTAATGACCCGAGCAAGAGCGTGCTGCAAAGAGCCTTTTTCTCGCTGGGTGCTTGCATCAACGCATTTGTGCACTGTCGCCCTGTGTTGTGCGTAGATGGAACCTTCTTGACAGGCAAATACAGAGGTCAGATACTGACGACGATTGGAGCCGATGGGAACAACCAGGTTTTACCTATGGCGTTTGCATTTCTCGAGAGTGAGAACACCGAAAGCTGGTATTGGTTCTTGGAGAGAGTTCGCTGCCAAGTCGTGCGTATGAGGCCCAATGTTTGCCTCATTCATGATCGTAATGCGGGCATGTTGAAGGCAATTGACTACCTGCAGAATGGTTGGCCGGAGAGGGGACTTCCAGCCAGGTGGCATGATGTTCGGAGTAGGTGGTGCATGCGTCATATGGGAGCCAATTTCTACAAGCAATTCAAGAACAAGCACCTGATGGATTTATTTAAGAGGCTATGTGGTCAAAATCAGGAGAAAAATTTCAATGAGTTGTGGAGGAGGTTGGATGAGCTGACAACAAAGCAAACCGACGAGCAATCTCGTCGGCCACAGGATGACGATCCTCCAGTATCTCTTGCTCCACTACATGATGACCCGCCAACAATGAGAAGAAGGTCGGCATCATCAATACATAATTTCTCGCAGTGGATAGAGAATGAACCGAAAGAAAAGTGGTCTCTGTTGTATGACACTGACGGGTCTCGGTATGGTATAATGACAACCAACCTGGCCGAGGTGTACAACTGGGTGATGCGAGGAGTGCGAGGACTCCCACTGGTTGGTATTGTGGAATTTATCCTTCATGGCACTCAGGCATACTTCAGGGACAGATACAAGAAAATTGCCCCTTCGATGCAAGATAACAAAATTGTATTTGGGAGTGGGGTGACAAAGTACATGCAAGATAAAATAGCAAAGGCTATGAAGCACAGAGTTATTCCCCAAGGTACCCAAGTTCATAGGTACGAGATCATGTGTGTGGACAGGCGAAGGCGCGGCATCAACCGCGTTCAAGCTGTGCAGGAATATGTGCTTCATGCGGACGGCGGTTGCAGTTGTAGCTGCATGAAGCCCAAGCTTAGACATCTGCCTTGCTCACACGTACTTGCAGCAGCTGGGGATTGCGGCATACTTCCCGATATCTATGTGTCACCCTACAACAGGAAAGAAGCAATATTTCATACATGGAAGGAGGAGATATATGGGTTCGGGATATCTAGATCTTATACAACTATGAGGCCACAGGTGTTCTACATTCCAGATCCGTCGAAGTTAAGGCTGAAAAAGGGTCGGCGTTAGTCGAGACGCATCAGAAACGACATGGACGAGTCGGAGGCAGGGGGAGGACTCTACGGTGCAGCAAATGCGATGAGCGCGGGCATACTTACAAGAAATGCCCGAAGAATTCGCAATCTCCAACCGTCGCAGGTTCTGATCTATCTGGACAGGCAACCGATGGCCGCCGTCCATCGGGAGAAGGAACAACAACGAGGCGACCACGTCCTAGACGTTCTCGTGCGTCGACTACGTCATCCGCTGGCGATGCAATGACTTGATTATTCCTGTCAGCCTTTTAGTCTAGCGGTGATCCAATTGATGTAGTATTTATAATGGTGTTGTCATTTGTCATGTGTGTAATATTTATCCTTGTGAGACATGAACTATTGTAATGTTGTTGTCATTTGTAATGTGTGTAATATTTATCCTTGTGAGACATGAACTATTGTAATGCTGTTGTCATTTGTCATGTGTGTAATATTTATCCTTCTGAGACATTAACTATTGTAATGTTGCTATCATTTGTGTAGTGTACCTTTAGCGTTACGAATTACCATTGTAATGAACAATTTGTGTAATGTTTTCTTCGTTATCAATTGCTTATTTGTAATCACTCTTACGTATGCAGGTATGGCAGACGAGACACCGGCTCTCCTCAGTAGGGCACTGGACAGGAGCCACCGTTCGTACTTGTCGGCGGTGCAGGGTACGCAGCTTACCACCTTTCGTCCACGCCCGTCGCGCGAGTTGTTGCGGGCCGATCCGCGACACGTTCCGTGGTACGATAGAGTTTAATTACTTGATGGCTTTTTTTGGCTATTTTGAATGTGGTACTAATGTTGAACTCCACGGTACGCAGGTTGCGTGAGGCAGGCCTGATAGCGATATGCAGGCTTGTTGAGGCGTGAGTGGACGAGAACGACCCGACCAAGCGCTGGGATGCGGACCAGTCGCTGCTGGCTGCTTTGGTAGATCGGTGGCGGCCGGAGACGCACACGTTCCATCTCCCCTGTGGGGAGATGGCACCTACGCTGCAGGACGTCGCGTACCTGCTTGAGCTTCCATTGGCCGGGGAGGCAGTCGGCCCAGTGGACGGTGCGGGTGGCTGGAGGGAGGATACCATGGAGTGATTCGCTCCCGTGATGAGGCTACCTGGGCTCCCTGGAGTTGCTCCCCCGAACATGTACACCACCGTCGGGCCTACGAAGGCTTGGCTACTGCAGTTCACAGTAAGTTAACTTATACAATTTTTAGCATTTTTAATTTTTATTTTTTAAAGATTTGCAAAAATAATTTTAGGTTTCAAAAATTTGCAAAACTAATCCCCAATCGCCCTCCCAGAGGGCGACTTGGGGCCTAATTGCAAATTTTCAAACCCTTTGCATCGGTTTTAATTGATTAAAAACTAATAATACTTAACTAATTACACTTTGTTACTTTCCTAGAAATCTTACGAGTTTTAACATCGTTTGCTTTTTGTTGTAGACCGACCAGCTCCACCCCGACGCCGATGAGTACTCGCTCAGACGGTCCTTAGAGGCGTACCTACTGTGGATGTTTGGCTGGGTGATGTTCACCAGCACCACCGGGCACGCAGTAGACAGGGGCCTGATCCACTACGCCCGGGGCGATCGCGGATGCGGAGCTAGGGGCCGTGCCGCAGTGGAGCTGGGGTTCTGCAGTCCTCGCAGCCACGTACCGTGCGCTGTGCGAGGCCTGCTGCAAGACGGATCCTGGAGCGATTTTCGCAGGCTGCCCTCTCCTTATTCAGCTCTGGGCAGCTGAGCGGTTCGCGATCGGCCGACCGATCGTCGACACCGCTGCGTACGCTTCAGGACCGGTACCGGACCACCCAGCCGACGGGCTGACGATGGGCACGTACTGGTGCCGCCGCAACATAAGTACAAATTGTTTTCATTTCAAATTTCAGATTGTGTGCGACTGATGTTCTGACGAGTTGGTTCTCCTTGTGTTGCAGCGCCGTTACGCCCACGTCAATGTCAGACGGAGCTACCCGGAGTTTGTCTTCGGGTTCGACCGTCTGCAGCCTTCGGACGTTGTCTGGGAGCCCTACACGCACCACGTGGTCGCGGAGAGAGCACCTCTAGGTCTGTCTGCCTTGTGCACGCGTGACGCGGCGTACTGGTTGACGGTGGTGCCGTTGGTTTTCGACATCTTCGTCGAGCCTCACTGCCCTTACCGTGTTATGAGGCAGTTCGGACTGTGGCAGAGCTTCCCAGTGAACGTACCGATACCCGTCGCGCCCCAGGACCACCAGTGAGTATTTCTCTTTCACCT
The DNA here is from genome assembly GCA_008326285.1 of Oryza officinalis. Lineage (NCBI taxonomy): Eukaryota > Viridiplantae > Streptophyta > Magnoliopsida > Poales > Poaceae > Oryza > Oryza officinalis. Next base: position 52,044,369 of record BDMV01000007.1, on the reverse strand, counting down.
TTACTATTGTTATGTCGACTACGCGCGGAACGTTCGATGACCATTATGTTCTTTGCAGGTTGACTCGACGGGGACAGCACGCAGGGACACTGTGGGCACCTCGGATCTTGCCGTACGTCGAGGACTGGTTGGTAGCCACCGAGGAGGTGATTGCTGAGGTCCACCCGCACTCGGAGGAGAACTACACTGCCTACCTTCGGTGGTACTTGCCGCGCACACGTGCCCGCGTCACCTTCACCGCGGCCGCTCCACAGCTACACCAGGCAGGCGTCAGGGACACCTACCCCGTGCACCGTGACCAGGAGTACTTCCTGGGGGTACGTCCATGTTTCTCGTACTTCTTGTTTTCGTACTACGCGGTTGGTACATATGAGACTGACAAACCTAATTAATAATGATTCCCGCAGGTCGACGCTGCACGCGCCATGAACGCCGACATCAACGCGGTGATGCTGAGGTTGGACGCTGGACTGCACCTAAACGACGTTGAGCAGAGGTTGACGTTCGAGCGGATGCAGACGAAGATGCGTTCGATCATGCGCGTCCTCTCTTGTCGTTCGGCCGTGGACGCGGTACCTCCACCGGCAGCTGCTGTTCCACGTCCACGCGGCCCGACACCAGGATCGACATCGCACGGTGCTGGTGCGTCCACAGGTTAGTTCCGTACCTTCTCACTATGCGAAACCTTCGCCATGTTATTACAAACTGAATGTCTACTAGGTCCGACGCTGCCGACAGGACACTCTGCTGGAGCGAGTGGATCGTCGATCCCTCGGCCGTTCGCGACTCCGCCCAGCACGTCGGCCTTTGTTCGAGCGAGTGGTTCGTCCGTCCCTCCACCCTTCAGTCAGCCGCCATGTCAACAAGCGTCTTGCGATGAGTGCAACAAACGTACTATTTGGGTGGAATGTTGCTTAACTTTTGTCATCTGCAGGAGGATACTACCCGGCGGGGATTTTTCGTTCGGGCGAGTCTTCGTCGCAGGCGGGCGGGCCCGCTGCGGGCGGGTCTGGTGAGGGCGACGACTTCGACGACCTGGAGGACCCAGAGCAGGACGTTCTCGGCGCCTCTCAGCTTGGTGGAGCACCACCACCACAGAGCCAGGAGCAGCCGCAGCACACGCCCGCACCAGATGTCCGCGCTGGTCGTGTCGTGCCCGCTGAGAGGATGACGTACTCTCAGGGGCACATTAGGAGGGGTAGGGGTAAGAGGCCTCGCCAGTAGGCTACTAGTGCTACATGTTTGTAATATTTACAGTTAGTAACTTTGTGTTACCTCTTTGTATATAACTTTATTCGATCGCCGCACTCATATGTCATGAAAACATTTCATGTCATTCGCTACATCTACTCAACGAAACGACGAAAAACTTTCGGCGCGTAACAGAGGGCTACGATTGGTCGTTATCAAAGTAAGTGAATGAGAAACACAAACGGAGTACAACGGCGAGAAGGGAAGGGAAAATGGAAGACACGCGAAATAACATTTCAAGTTCGTTAGTTCGCTACACGTTGCGAGGTTGTAATGTACGCAACATTATTCATCCATACACCATACAACTACCAACTCGTGCATACTACTGAGCGCAACGAGGCCACTTTTCCTTCCTCTGCGCATCGGGATTCTCCTCCATTGCTGCCTTCGCTCGCCGCGCACGCTCAAGCTTCCGCTCCCGCTCCTCCTTGTACGCAGCAACACGCCTCCTTTCCGCCTCAGCCTTGTGTTCTTTTTCTGCGGCCTCCTCCTTGCGTCTCTGCTCTATCTTCTCCTTGCGCTCTGCATCCCATTGCCGCATGTACTCCAACCGCTCCTTGTTTTGCGGCTTGATGTCGGTGTCAATCCACTGCTCAAAATCACATAGCGGTGGAGGGATCTGCCACAAATGCAATGTTTACTAATCAAATAAGTTGTTCAACACTACTTAATACACCAAATAATTATTACAAAACATCAGTTCCTCACCATTAAGTTAATGCGGCGTATCTCAGGTGTTGGCTCAAACTCAAAATTGGCACACATCCAGTATCTCTGCATGTACGTCTCCTCTTCATCGGACTTGGCTACCTTGCAAGGATCACCGCACCAGCACATGGGCACTGGAACACCGCTAGGCAAAGGCAATGGGTTGAAGGCATTTCCAGTCTTCGGGCGATAACTACAAGTCAACAATAAATGAAACACCCTAACCCGTTAATCTAGGATTTCTCATTTCACGCACAACGAATAACACAAAATATCACAGAAACGATTTACGTTACCTTGAGTTGGTAGCTTTTCCACGCCTTGGCATCCTACAGTTTAAAAAACAACTATCAAATATTGTAAACGCCCTTCATACGGTCAAATATAGTACTACTACAAACCAAACGTGTGCACAACAAACCTAGCCTAAAATTATTCACACTTCTAAGTGCTACAGATCTACTCACAAATTTCAACATATCTACTCACAGTGCTACAGATCTACTCGCAAAAAATTTAGGGTCCACATCTAAGTGTTATAGATCTACTCACAAATTTCAAATATATGGTAATTACACTAGTATGCGACACAAAATATAACCATACGTCGGGATATTGTACTAACCTGCGATCGAATAAGCACAGCAACAACGCTTCGCGGCTCTTCTCCTTCTTCCTCACCTCTCTCTTTTTTTTCCTTCAATTGTGACCGGTTGAAATGAGCACCTCCTCGGGCCATTGGGGCTTTATGGGATGCCGACCAAAAATTGCCCTTGCAGAGGGCGAGATTACGCCAAAAATCGCCCTCTGCAATGGCGGCGAGGGGGCTACCTGCAAATTTGCCGCACCCCTCTATAGTTCTAGTTGCACTTTTTCCATATTCTCATCGAGAACACAAAACTGATCAGATTTGATGTGTTTCAGTAGCAAATTACAAGGAAATTTGTTTTCTTACAAAAAAAATACTACAATTTATCTGTTACATGTTTCATATTACAATTTCGATTTTTTCAAATCAATCTTTTTAAAAGTTTAGTCAAGTTTATAAAAAAAATGGCAACATTTATATTATCAACTTAGTTTTATTATATTTAACGTTACATATATTTTGATAGTTTTTAATGTTACAAATGTTGTTATATTTGTATAACCTTACTTAAATAAAGTGAAAATAGTTTAACTTTATAAAAAATCAAAAATCATCCTTTTTAAAGGTGGCCCCCTGCGCAGGCAAAAATCGTCCTCTGTAAGGGCGGCAAGGGGGCCGCCTGCAAAATTGCCACGGCGACCGCCCTTTTGCAGGCGGCCCCCTGGGGAACAGTCAAAAAACGCCCTTGCCGAGGGCGGCAAGGGTCTTTTTTGCAAAATTGCAATGACGCGACAGACGGCGCCCAACGGCCGTCTGCCACGTCGAAAAAATCGCTCTCTGGGAGGGCGATTTTTAGAACTCGCCCTCCCAGAAGGCGAGAGGAGATTATTTCTGCAATATTTCGAAACGAAAAATTATTTTTGCAAATCTTTAAATAAATAAAATTAAAAATGCAAAAAATTCTGTTGATTGTAGCTGCGCACATGTGAGGGAGTAGCTAAAGCCTTTAGAAATATTGGGCCGGAAGCACAAAACAGCCCAATGACACTTAGCCAACGGGCCAGCCCATATTGATGGGCTTATGGACATCGGTGTCACGGACCCAGTGAGGCCCGGCCCACTAACAGAAATGGAGGGAAAAGGAGAGCAAAAGGGAGGATAAAAAAACATTCCCCAGAAAACCAACCGGCGCCGAGCAAGCGAGCAACCACAGTGACACAGCCAACGTCTAAACCCTCACGTCGCCTCCGAACGCGGCGGCGGGCGATCGAAGCCGCCGTCGATGGAGGACGCCCCCGATCGCGGCGCGGCGGAGGCGCCGCCGCCGCCGCCGTCGCCGTCGCCTCCCTCCATCAACCGCCCCGATTTCGTCTATCTTACCGTGAGTTCCTCCCTCTCGCCACCCACCCGCGCCGTCTCGCCTCGTGTGTGCCGTCCTTGATGTTTTGGGGGTGAAATGTGGGCACTCTGGACACGCAGGGTGACGACGACGCCACCCCGCGAGGAAGCGGAAGGGCGTCCCGGTGGCCGCCGCGCCGAAGTCTACGAAGCAGCAGGTCTGTGCCGATTGCATCCGTTCTTTGCATCTCGCTTGCTTGTTCGAATTTGTTCTGGTGCTGGATCCTGGAGCAAATGAACAATAGGGGGTTACTAATGATATTTGCTTTGCAAGCGTCGAGTTTAGGATAGATTAGAATCTGCCATTCTGGGCCTTGCTTTGGTACGAATATTGAAGCAATGTGCTTTTTTTTATTAGATAGGTGGGGGCAAAATCTGTATCCATATAAAATGTTCTTGGTATTTGGTGAGGAACAACTATTTGATTTCATATATTTTTAGATTGTTACAGATTTTCCTGAACCTAATATTAATCACTTTGCTGTAAGATATGCAAACTTTTTTAGGACCTGATGTCTGATACAGTCCCAACTCCCAAAATATCAAACTTTGATGCCTGATATTTGTGGTAAGGGACAATTGTTTGATTTCATTTATTTTTGGGTCGATACAGATTTGCCCCCAACTTTATTAATCACTTTGCTGTAAAATTTGCAAACTTTTCTAAGACCATATGCCAAATGTAGCCCCTAAATTCAACACCGATTTGATAGATGGAAATCTCATTGTTTGGTGTAGGATTTTGGAACAAACCAGGCTTATGTGTACTATGGGCTACGAGAGGACAGACACAGGCTATATGAGAGAGAGTTTGAATTCATGAAAGGGTCTGATTTGAGGCTATATGAACGGGTAATCGGTGAGCTCCTACAGCCACGATCGATGTCATTGGTGGATCTGCAGTGCTGGGTTATCAAGTTGCTTCGACTCCATCCAGAAACACAAGATCTTCAAATCAAAGGGTTCTTCTCAGAAGGTTTGCCCCTTGAGTTTCGTTCGGATTGGTTTTATAAAGGTGACTGGGAGACACACCATATGTATAATGATGATTCATGGGCTTCCTATGTCAAGAAAGTTAAGAGAAGATATGGTATGTCAATGTTTGTGCTCTGTGTGGATTGCTCTGAAATCAAGCACTACAGAAGTTTGGTCAAAGCTGGGTATGGTGTTTACGCTCAAGTGGGGAAGGTTGCGGATCATGAATGCATGCCTGCGGAGGTTTTGCCTGGGCAAAAATGTCTGTCATCTAAATTTCCTGCTCAGTATCTCTCCTATCGCCTTAAGGATGAGCATAACATGTCAATGACAGCTGAAGAAATTGTACCTTTTATTGCTGACAGACATGATGATAAGATCAGTCTCCCTGAGGCATGGAGGATAAAGATGAAGGCTTTGGAGATTCTATTTGGTACCTTGTATGATTCATACAACTCTGTACCAAGGTTACTTAAGGACATAAGATATAAAAACCATGGCAATTATGTGAACATCAAGGACATAGAGGTTGTAGGCTGTAAAAATTTCCAAGTCCTCGATCGTATATTTTGGTCACCTGCACCGTGCATACAGGCCTTTACATACTGTCGTCCCGTGCTTTGCATCAAGGGCACTTCACTATGTGGGAAATATCAACCGCTTCTGTTAACTGCTCTAGCATTCGATGCTAATGATAACTTGATTCCAGTAGCATTTGCCATCATTGAGGGTGAGAGCAAGGAGAGCTGGCTGTGGTTTCTTAGGAATGTGAAGCAATCAGTTGTGAAAGAGCGATCTGGTGTCTGCATTATACATGACTATAAAAGAGAGTTGCTTGATGCTATAGAGGACCTCCAGAATAATCCTCAAGAACAAGAACCACACACATGGAGAGACGTACAAAGCCGGTGGTGCATCGAGCACCTTACTGAAAACTTGTCTGCACATTTTGGTGGCAAGAAGTCGGCGGTGCTGTTCAATAAGCTCTGTCAGCAGAGTCAACCAAGTAAGTTTATTGATATCTGGAAGGACCTAGATGATTTGACACTCAGGTATACGACTGAGGAAGACTCTGGTGCTAGTGAGGAAATGGCACAGGAGTCAGTCGAGTATGATGAGGCAGAACTTGAATCACAAAGCCCATCCCACCAACTTGATTCAGCGGACGATGAGGAGGAAGTAAATCAGGCTGGTGACGGCCAGCGAAAGATAACAAGATTTACGGAGTGGATCAATCTGAAACCATTGGAGAAGTGGTCGCTGCTGCATGACACAGATGGAGCTAGGTATGGCATCATGGGCATTAATATAGCTGATATATATGAAGGTAACCACGTGTTGAAGGGGATAAAGTGCCTTCCTCTCAACGCAATAGTGGAGGTTACATACCAGCGCATGGCAGAATACTTCAAGGAAAGACGTGTTGCAGCGAAGAAAGCAATTGGCAATCCTTCAATGAACTTTCCTGAATGTGTCCAGGATGCCATGAATGCCAAAATGCAAAAGGCGCAGATTCATAGTGTGACCTGCATGGGAACCAGGGAGAACAAATATTTTCCCGGGGAAGATGTTCGAAAGTTTAAGGTTCAGTCGAAGCAGAAGAATGTTGTTGTTCAACTGACATCGGAGTATACCCGCATCAGTAGGGATCATGCACGTGAGCTCACGAAAAGCGCTGAATGTTCTTGCAACAAGCCAAAGCTGCTTCACAAGCCCTGCTCTCATGTCATTGCCATCTGTTGTAAGATTGTAGTTACCACTGCTAATTACATGTAACCGTACTACATCCTGTCCTATCTAAGATAACACTTGGACTGGAAAATGTGATGTACCCAAATTCTCACCAAATTACAAAATCATCATGCCATTTGACAAACCAACTTGGAGTGTGGCCTTCCTGTATTTAGAACATCAGATCGCGTACAGTCTGTCATGAATGAGGAAGACCAACAGAGTAGCAGCACTTAGAGTAGATCAGTTTCAGACAATTCAGGGCAGCAAAAAGCACCTAGAAGAACCTAGTCAAGCTTGAACTTATGTTATCGTCTGTCGGCTTAACCATGTTTTGCATTAGACATTAATTAAGTTATGGTATGCAAACCTGTGTTTCTGTAAATTTTGTAGTGCTTATATGCTCCCTTGACAACTAATGTTTTCAGATCTTAAGGCAAAATATGGTTAGTGGTCTCATGGATGTTTCCAACTGTGAGCACGAATATGCTTTAAATCAGGTTTGGTTTGCTATCTATTACTCTCTTTTTCCAGTTGGTTGCAGTTTTGATATTGAATAACTATTATTATAGTTTTATATTGCTTCACACTCTGATATGCATCGATGCGTCTTGAAAGACATCATTTCTAGGACGATATTTCAAAGGAATGACATGCATGCTCTGTGACAAATCAGATCTCATGTTCTTTTTGTAAAACAATTTCTGAACTCTCTGCACCAGAACTTGTTAATTCTCTGCACAAGGCAGTTTCTCAGTTTTACTGCAACAGCAACAAAATGCAGCATCTACACAAAAATTGCATGATGAGATAGATCTAAGAGTGAAAGCTCCTTAGCATTCCTGAAGCAACTTGTGCAATTTGGTTGCTTCAATGCAAAGTTGCAGTAACTTGTCTGAGTCACGCCCTAGTGATGTCGGTGATGGTGATACGAAATCTGACGTTCCCAGTTCATCCAGTGGTTAGCGTTTCACCGACACACCCTGCTATACTATTCCTTAATCATTTTCTGGTGTCTTCCTGTGTTGTTTCAGTCGTCTTCCTCGTGTTGCTCATGGGGAATATATATCATATGATCTGAAATTCTGATTTCTGGACACATGCGTCGCGATTTGAACTACTCATTCCCTCCATGAATTCTGAAATTCTTAACCATTTCTCTTTGGATTTTTAGACGTCACGAATTTGGAAACCACATGACCTTACATTACACACAAGAGAAAAATAATAATACTAGTCGCTGTTGGATTAAACGATAAATAATCTGAAAGTCGTTGTATGCAAGATCTTTCAGAATTCTTTCTCTGACTTAACCAATCATAATCAAACGCCTACTCTGAAGTTGTAACGGCCACGTTCACTCGTTGAGTCCTTCGTCCCCCTGCTGTGTCCAGAGGAAGAATCACAAATGTCCATTAAGAAAAGCACAACAAGCTGACTGACCCTTCAAAGGAGAAAAAAAAGAACACAGGAAGCTGGACCAGCTTTCATGATTGGAACGCACATTTTGGGGGACATGGAGAACAGTTCATTGCAATTTGCACAGGTAATTTGGTCGTCCCTGAAGGCCTGAACACGCAAAAAGTTTATGAATAGAAGGATTAATCAATGAACTCGCTACATAACAAACATGAAGAAGCAATTAACCCATTGTTCAGATCACTGCAGGTTTGTCGGTTGGATCTCAACCAACAAGATATATCGCAATAACCCATGGGATTAACCGTTAACGAATGGATTATTGCTGCATCTCTGCAGCTGCGCTTGCTATGTTTCACAATTCACACGGCGACTAATGACATCACGCCATCGCATATATACCATGCAAGCTAGCGTGTATGCTTCCAACAACTCTACTACTACTACTATAATAATTTTGCAAGTTTGCAACCAACCACCGGCGACGAGCTAGGAGAATGATGATCATGGCCATGCAGGACGACGACCAGCACATGCGCACAGCCAATTGACTCGCCAAACACAAGCTGGACAGACGACCACTTCTATATAATTCTACATTTCTACTACTAGCCAACACGTACTGCCACCTACCTAAGCTTTAGCTTCCTCTCACATTCCTCCTCACATATTGTTGTCGTGGCACGGCTCCTACTCCAATCAATCACGAGCAAATAATTAGAATCTGATCGCCATGTCCGTTAGCATTAGCACAAGCTAATTAACCATACATCGATCATTAGTACAAGCTAATCAATTACTAGTTAGAGATCAAGTTATTATTAGTGTCCAAGTATAGACAGGGAAGGAGAGAAAGAGAGAGGAGTCGGTGACACGCCGGCGAGATCCTCCTAAGTTAGGCTCTTGGACCGTCCCTCCTCCATCCCCGCGGCTACCAGCTTTATCCTCGTCCCCTCCCCGCCACCCTTCTCCCCCCTCCCCTCTCAAACACCACCGCCACCGCCATGGTCGCGCCCTTCCCCTCCTCCTAGCACCACGTCTCCCCTCCCCGCGCCACGCGGGACGAGGACCAGGATGGCGCCGCCCACCACCGTCGCCTCCGCCTCCGTCTCCGCCGCCGGCCTCATCCGGTCCTTGTCGCCCTCGCTCTCGCTCGTCGTCGTCACCTCGGTGGCGCTTCTGCTCGTGCTCGGTGGTGTGTCCGGGATCCGCGTCGACGTCATCCGGCTCCCGTCGGCGTCGCCGTTCCCGGCGTTCCGGGAGGCGCCGGCGTTCAGGAACGGCGACGAGTGCCCGGCGAGGGGGTCAGCCGAGGGGCGGGTGGACGTGGCCATGACGCTCGACGCCAACTACCTGAGGGGCACCATGGCCGCCGTGTTCTCCATCCTGCAGCACACGGCGTGCCCGGAGAGCGTCGCGTTCCACTTCCTCGCCGCGCGTGCCGACCCGGACGCCGCCGACCTCGTCGCCGCCATCCGCGCCACCTTCCCTTACCTCGACCCCGTCAATGTCTACCGCTTCGACCCGTCACGCGTCCGCGGCCGCATCTCCCGCTCGGTGCGCCACGCGCTCGACCAGCCGCTCAACTATGCGCGTGTCTACCTCGCCGACACGCTCCCCGCCGACGTGCGCCGCGTCCTCTACCTCGACTCCGACGTGGTCGTCGTCGACGACGTCCGGAAGCTCTGGTCGGTGGACCTCGCCGGGCACGTGGTGGCGGCGCCGGAGTACTGCCACGCCAACTTCAGCAAGTACTTCACCGACGCGTTCTGGTCGGACGGCGAGCTCAGCGCCACGTTCCGCGGCCGCCGGCCGTGCTACTTCAACACCGGCGTGATGGTGATGGACGTGGAGCGGTGGCGGCACGGCGGGTACACGCGGCGGGTGGAGGAGTGGATGGCGGTGCAGAAGCACAAGCGGATCTACCACCTCGGCTCGCTGCCGCCGTTCCTGCTGGTGCTCGCCGGCGACATCAAGCCGGTGGATCACCGGTGGAACCAGCACGGGCTCGGCGGCGACAACATGGAGGGGAAATGCCGGAGCCTCCACCCGGGTCCGGTCAGCCTCCTCCATTGGAGCGGCAAGGGGAAGCCATGGCTGCGCCTCGACTCGCGGAAGCCCTGCACCGTCGACTATCTATGGGCGCCCTACGACCTCTACAAGGCCGCCGCCACCGCGCTCGAGGAGTGAGCTAGCACGCCGCCGGCGAACCGAGGCGGCGGCGCCACCGCCGGTGCGTGCTTGCATGCATTCGAGGGCAGAGGAGATCGAGAAGAGGAGAGAGGGAGAGGAGGGAAGAGATCATTCGATCGATCGATCGATCGATGAATCATGAAAGAGAGGTGTGTACACGTGCATGCATGCATGCATGTACATGTGTCCGTGCAAAACAAGGGCAAAAAGTTTGTGACGTCTTCGTCCATGCATTGCATATGCATGCGTCATGCAAACGGCACAAACAAAAATTAAGTTGGGAGTGGTGAAGAATTACTACATGCCAAGGAGATCAACGGAAGGAAGGTACATTACATTACACGCGCATGTGGCTCTTTTTCCTCTTGTTTTGGGTTCTTGGGAATTTTTTTTTTCGGTCCTTCGATTGGAATCGTCATGTTGTTGTATATATAGGTTGTGGTCGGTTGTCGGTTTGGGATTGGTGTACGATGTGTAAAAGATTAGGGTGGTGAAGTGGGTGGTGGTACACACTTTGCAAATGTGTATGTATATATGTAGCCATGTAGGCATGCATGCATATGCGTGTACTGCACATATGCTTTTGGTGTTGATATGTCTTACATACGAGAACACACACATTCAGGGGGACAAACAACGATCCTTATAGCTGTATTTTTTTCGTTCATACATTTGATGTACGCGTGCATGTCAGATCTCAGCATGTACGCGTAGCGCGCGATATCACATTCTCACCGCGGCCGGCGCGGCGAGGGAAGAAGTCCACACCAACCCAGCGCCAGCGGCGACGGCACGCGGGGCCGGAGAGGTTGCGGACTTGCGGTGGCAACTGGCAAAAGGGAAATGCTCGCGGTGCTGCGTTTTCTGGGCCTTCGGGCCATCAAACTGTCAGGCCCAAAGAAACTGCCAGGGCCCGCGAACCTCAACCGGTCCATGCGGCAATCTGAACTCTGTGGAATAAGTCTACTTTATGTCCCTCATCTTTTCAGCGAGTTTAAATCGTATCCCTGAACCGCAATAGAGAAATCTTGACCTCCACAACTTGAAAAACTGGGTTAAATTAGGTCCTCTGGCAGTATAGAAGGTTGGTTCCGCTGACTTGACAAGTTGACTGCGGTCAACCCGACTGAGTTAGCGTGGCCCCGCGTGGGCCCTATATATAAGTCACATAAAAATTTGAGTGCCCCTAGGTGTTGTAATCCCGACAAAAGTAGAGAGTATGGTGACATGGGCGTCGACAAGAGCATGTTGAGAAAGCCGCTTGGTGAGTGGAGTATCCCTGGCAAAGGCACTAGTAGCGGGGGCTGAGGATGGTGCGGACAGGCCTACTGTCTCGCAACTGCAACTGTTGTAGCAGTCACGATGGCACCAGGCGGGGTGGCGTTGAAGAGGGAGTTCTCGAGGATGCGCATGTAGGCGAAGATGAGGGAGTCGGCCTAGGCCAAGGGGTGGGGTGGAGGCATGGGCATGGGGTGCGGTGACGGCGGGTGGTGAAAGACGAGGTTTTGATTAGGGTTGGGGATTTGGTGGTTGTGGACGGGCGGGGGGCGTGTGACGGGGTGGAGATGGGAGGCGGGTGGATATTCTGGAGGCGCATGGAGGGGAAGCTTGGGCTACTAGTGCTGCAGTGGAAGTGGGCGGTGAGGGGCTGCTAGTGCAACGACGATGGCAGGGAAGGACAGTTGTAGGCCTGTGGCTATGACCGTGGTGAGCATGCGGGCGGTTGCGGCTATGGAGGCAGTGGCATGGCCTTGCGGATGTTGCTGCTAAGCTTGTTGATGCCGAGATGCGAGTTGGTGTTACTGCTACTGTTACTGCTAGTGCGATCCATGGCGGACAATGATGGAATCGACGGTTGGGAGCAGCAGGCCAGGGCGATTAGGCGGGTGACGAAGCTAATCGTAGCCCTAGGAGAAAGGGGAGGACATGGACGCGACGGAATGCACATGGAAGGGAGGGAGGAGCCGTCCTTGGCCTCCACCTCCCCGTGCCTCGCCTCAACCTCGCCAGCCACGTTGTCCTCGGCCTTTGCCTCCCTGTGCTCCGCTGCCGAAGCTCGGGATGGAGAGAGGTGCACTGTCGTTGCCGTGCGTTTAGGAGAGAGGTGGGAGAGAAGGGTTTTTCTTGTATATTTTTTGTGCAACTTACATGTGGGGCTCATGTGGACTCCACGTTGATTCAGCCAGGTTGACCTAGTCAATTTGCCATGTCAGCGAAACTACTCTTTGTATGTGCATTGTCAGTACGTGTGGTATCGTGGTGTATGTGTTGGCGTAGAATTTCGACCCGCCTCACAACAAAACGGGTTCCACATTTCCACGGCGGCCCGGGAGGTTTGCTTTACTCCAGCGCAGGTCCAATGGCTTGCCTAGGTACGTGTAGGGCGTGCCAGTTGATTTGATCTGCAATCAACAAGAATAAACAAGTAAACCACATTAGAAACGATGGCCGATCGGCCGATAGGCCGATGTTGCATCGTGAGAGCCTAGCCGATAGGGCAAAGCTATATCGGCCTACTTGAGGTTATAATAAGGTTGGTAAATAAATCTAAACCCATCGGCCCATGTTAATATGCTTGTGGCAATTTAACAGAAACGACCGATGAAAGATGCATGAAGATAAATACACTAGCTAATACTCTAGTGCAAACTTATACAAGCCAATCATCCAACATAAATATACTAATCACAGAGAAGTCATAAAGATACCCTGTAATAAATATATCTATGTTTATCGATCTGCTTGTACAAGTGGCAAACACATGCAAAAATATAAATAATCACATGCATTAGGTAAGACCGGCTGAAACCCCGGTACTATCCTTAATTACGATCAAAGATAGGCTTCGAATTAAATCTCGAAACACGACTAAGGTCGATAGCAACTCAAAGTGTAGATCGAGAGTTAACACAAAGAAAATCAAATCGTTGATCGCTTTCAGGGATGGTAGATGTTTTAGATAATCTATACGAGCAAACTAATTCGACCATCGTCAGCGATAAACCCTAAAACGAGTTAAACGCTGGCGAGATAGAATGAGAAAACCACATCGAGATTAGCTAAAGCACGATAAACGACGATCACATCGCCAGGGCTTAACGTGCCTAAAGCGACATGCTAGCCCCGACGATGTAGATCGTCGGGTACGAGTTCTTACCTCTGCTCTGGGGAAGCAAGAACTCGCCGGAAATTAACCTCTTGCGAGGGTTGGCGATGCGCCGAAAGTAGATTGATTTGTGTTTGATTGATCGTGAGAGAGATTCTATGTACAGACTACCGGGATATTTATACCCGAGATTACAACATGGTCCGTGTAGGACACGATCTTATCTCTAACTAACAAACAAGTCTTTGCGGCAGACTCTTGCCAAAGATTATATCTAAATCTACTTAATTTATAAGATACAATTGCCTAAAACCGAGCCTTATCTCCAGTTGGCAACTTCTTTGAAGCTTATCTCGAGCCCAAACCAAGCCCATGCTAACTCTATCAACTTCTTGGCTCTATCGGCCAATAGCCATATTGAATCCGAATCGGCTGATACAGCCTTTCTGCCAGCACTCTTTCCAGTCCGATACGCTTACAGAGTCCGATATGAAACTTGGTCCGACTCCAACTTGGCTCCTCCTCTCCGCATCGGTTTTCTCTTTCCTCTCTGAGTAGATTACAAAAATTTGCTGTTAACACATGCCCCCCAATTCCGCTTCATTATATAATGTGGCGGAATTAGCTCCGAGAAACCCGTCGACTTCTTCGCCAGGGTTTGTCTGAAAACCACGCAGATCCAGATTCGCAACCCTCCACCGCCGATTTCCTCACGCATTTCCTCGTTAACCACTTGCGCTTCTCGATTCCGGCGACTCCTCGACGTCCTTTCAGCATCGACCCCCTTATCGGCGACCTCTTCAAGTTCATCAATGGCTTCCTTGCCGTTCTACGCTTCTGAGATCCCCGTGGTGAGTCAATCCTTTCTGAGTTCACATTTTCGTTTTCTCGTCGAGTTCTTCAAAACTAGGGTTTCTGCTCTTGCCCCCCCTCCCGGGTCTTATTTCTCATCACTATTTTTATGCCGTAGGTCTTCAAGAACCAGATCTTGATCCCCACCAATGACAAGTCACATCGGTTCCTTCTCGGACCCATGGGCAACTCCGACCCCACTTGGCTAATCAATGCAGAGACGAGCAGAATCCCGTTTAAGCAAGTCAAACCCAATGTTTCTTCATGGAAGCATACCTTCAGATCTTGGCCGTCCAAGCTCAATGGCTACAGGACTTGGTACAAAAGGATTGTCGCGGCCAAACAAGTTCATTGGGATGAAATAGGGATCGGCCAGTGCATTGCTCTGTCTTTGGCCGATACCAAGAAGAACGAACCCCTGATGTCAGCAGCCACCTATTTTTGGTTTAGCACCCTGAATGCTTTCCTGTTCCGGCAAGGTCCAATGACCCCAACACTAATAGATATCAAGATGCTGACAGGATTAGACATACACTCTGAGATCAATCCTTTCAACCTCCTCATTAACAACACCCACAAGCTGAAGACCAAGAAGATTGGAGGCTGGTCTGAGTATATATCTGAGCACATGGAACAAAGATCTGTCTCAGAGAGAGAGCATGTGGCCTTTCTTACTCTATGGCTGGAAAGATTCGTCTTCTGCGGATCAACCTGTGGCCCCACCTCAAACTGCCAACATCTAGCTCAGGCCCTGGTTGAAAAAAGACAATTCCCTCTCGGCCGATATCTCCTTGGAGCTGTCTATCGGCTGCTCTTTTCTGCCACTCAAGACTTGATGTTGAAACGGACAGTGGCACATGGAGGTCCATGGTGGTTTATTCAGCTCTGGCTAACAATCTACACCAACACCATGGTTAATCGGCCTCCGCTGTCAGACTCTGTCTTCCCATCGGACTACACTGACAATGAAGACCCCTCATCCAGGAGATGTATGTCCTTTGGAGAAGCAGCTTCAGTCTATCCTGGGGCAGATCAATCGGCCGAAGAGATATCTTCCTGGTTTGTCCGATTCTATACTGACCCTCCATCGGCCAAGATGGATATGTTCGTGTATCCTTCAAACTCTGACTTTGAGCTCCCTGCCGATCTAACCCTGGGCGAGCTGAATGACGATATGGTAGCAAGAGAAATCTTCATGATCGGCATCACTCCTTGCCTGCTCCCAGTAGGCGTGTTTCAGGGCAAAAGCACCAGTTTGTCCTACGAGTTCTATAACCCCATGGTGGCTGCTAGGCAGTGTGGGCTTGGTCAACTTCCTATCAGCCTGCACTTTCATCGGCTCCTAGAGAGCAGGGGTACGGTCTTATCGGCCCTGATTATGAACAAAGTACTGGAGACCAGGATTCCAAATCTGGGAGACTGTGACCGATTGTGGTTGAGCGCCTTCATCCACATCAGCTTCCAATCATGGTGGTAGGAATGGATTACTCACATCTTCCACCAATCGGCCAGATTCTATCTGACAGAGCTCATCAACGACATCAGTCCCCAAGTCCCTGATGCCTCGATCCCATCTGTTAGCAACAGTGGGCAGAAGATATCCTACGCTCTGGTCTTGGCTCCGTCAGGCAAATCTGTCATGGAATCAACTATCAGTCTCACTGCCCCAAAGGTATCAACACTGCTCCAAGGGCCAATAATCAAAGAGACTGCAAAAAGAAAGATGCCGGTGAAGGAAAAAATTCAGAAAACCAGCAAGAAACTCAAGACTGACGACCAAGCCAATGTTGACGAACTAGACCCCTCCATAGAAAAATTCCTCGATGACCAAGTAATAGAGGAGGAGATCGATGCAGCGGCTGCCGATTTGCCTGAAGAAGAAGATCCATCGGCCACCACCACTAAAGAACCATCGGCCAAGACCACTGTGATCCCACCGGCCGATGACCAAGTAGACACTGTCCAACCAAGGAGAACCAGACATGCAGTCCGCAAGGTTAATATAGTCCCTCTTCTCAAATCTATGCAATCTCCTTCTGCTGGTATGCTATAACTTAATATTCTTTTCAAGTCGTCGCATCGTCTTTACTTAAGGAAAGGACTCAATCGGCCCCCTTGCCAAGAACTAAAAAGGCAACCCTGCAAAGGCGCGAACAAATCAAGGCCCGATTGAGAACACCTTCTCCTTCTCCGCCACCCTCTCCGATTGCTTCGGTAAGAGTTACTCTTTTGCCCCAGTCCTCCGGTAAAATGGACCTGATCACCGTTTTCTTGCTTTTCTTCAGCCGCGTGCTCCATCACCTGTACTACATCGGCCAGCTCCTTCGCCCACTGTTTCAGGATGACAAACGGAAGCCGATGCAAGCACAGCCGCTGCCCCATCACAAGTAAACCAGGTCACTTCGAACCCCTAGCCGATTTTTGTTTGACTGGGTTAACCATGCCCTGTCTTGATGTTTGCAGAACTTGGCCGATATGTTTTCTTTTGACATCGGCCAATTTCTTGATGAGGAGGACAAAGAGCCACCCAGCACAGCCAAGGCGACAATCTCTGAAGAATTGAAGAACCGGCTGTCCGATATCGCCAATCGGCTGGAATCGTCACTGGAATCTTTGGTGGAGAACTGCAATCCTATTAGGAGTCGGGTGCAAGAAATTCAAGATCAACTACCTGATGACCTGATGGAGATCCTAACGTCGACCATCTTCTTGGAACAATACCACTTCAAGCTCCACAAGGCCAAAGAGAGAATCGCAGAGAGGCGGGAACATGAAAGCTTGGAATCGGCCTTAACTGCTAGCAAAACTCAAGTCAATTCTGACAAGACTAAATTGGATGAGCTGGCTGTTGAGCCGATTGTCTTAAACAATAGACTTGAAGAACTCCGCTGTCTCGAAGGAGACTTAGTATTGAAGCTAGAAGCCACCTATAAGGAGATCCAAGAAGTTGAAGCCGGAATAGCTGCATCACCTAAGGCCATAGAAGACCAAACGGCGAAGCTGAAGGCATCGGCCAAATACCTTGCAACCCTGAGCAAATCCTTGAAGCCAATTCCAGGGTCAACGGCCGATGACGCTCAAGCAATAGAGGACATTGATCAAATCCGCCGTAAAGCCATTGCAGTTATTGAAAAATTCATAGGCTGATGTAATATATTTTTATGTCCTTCTTGTAAAGAGATAACCTCCTGTTTTGATTAATATAAATCTCATCGGCCAATTAGCCGAATTTGATCTGAACAAGACTAAAAAAGTCCAAGTCTGAAAAAAATTTTTAAAGTCCATAAACTTGAAGAATCTTGAAAAATTTTCTGCTTGTATATATATATAGGCCCCCCAAATTTTGGAAGATGAAGGCTCATGTTGTAAAATTTGAACTAAGGATGATAGTATATATCGGCCATCTAAAGGCGATGCATTTTACATCGGCTGTTATCATAAATCGGCTGGAAGGCCGATCATGAGTCGATCCATCCGCTCGGATAATATTTCTTTAAGTATTTACCGTTGAGAGCTCTGCCATAAACTTCTCCATCTAATCCTTTGAGCAGATAAGCATTGCGAGGAACACATCGATGAATTTGAAAAGGACCTTCCCAATTAGGTGACCACTTGCCGAATTTATTATCTCTGGAACCGATCGACAGTATTAATTTCCAAACAAGATCCCCTTCCTCAAATGACTTGGCAATAACCTTTTTGTTATAATGACGGGCAACTCGATCTTTATCTCACTTTATTTTTTCCAAGGCCCGTAATCGGACGTGTGTCAAATCATCTAACTCATCAACCATAAGATTGTGGTACTCATCGGCTGTCAAGTCGTTTTGCAAAGCAATCCTTCTTGAGCCGATGTTGGTCTCCCATGGCAGCACAGCTTCATGCCCATAAACCAACTGATACGGCGGCACTTGAGTTGCACCATAACAAGCCATCCGATACGCCCAAAGGGAATCGGCCAGCATGTTATGCCACCGTCTCGACTGTTCATCGATTTTTCTCTTGATCAACTTGATTAAAGTCTTATTAGAAGCTTCTGCCTGCCCATTAGCTTGCGCATAATATGAAGAAGAATTTAATAGCTTGATGTCCATGCTGTCGGCAAATTCAACAAACTCATCGGACACGAAAATCGATCCCTGATCAGTTGTCAATGTTTGTGGAAGTCCAAATCTGTATATGATATGCTCTTTAACAAATTGGATGGCATCCTTGGAATCAACTTTCTTAAGAGGGATGGCCTCAACCCACTTCGTGAAGTAGTCTGTGGCCACTAAAATATACTTGTGTCCTTTGCTTGATGGTGGGTTAATCTGGCCGATCATATCTATACCCTATCCACGAAACGGCCACGGCTTTATGATTGGATGCATAGCCGATGCCGGTGCTCTCTGAATTGCTCCAAACTTCTGACAATCTTGACATCCTTTATAATACTTGAAACAATTCTCTAGCATTGTCGGCCAAAAATATCCAACGCGCTTCAAGAGCCATCTTATTTTATGGGCCGATTGATGTGTTCCACAAATCCCTTCATGGACCTCGCTCATAACAATTTTGGCTTCCTCTAAACTCAAACACTTGAGCAAGACACCATCAATCGTCCGATAGTATAGATCATCGTCCAGTAGAATATAATGTAAAACTTTATACTTCATTTTTCGTGATGCCGATTGAGAAGGATTTCTCAAATACTCGATAATAGCAAACCTCCAATCATCGGCATCTACGGTTGCAATTTGAATCTGAACATCTTTGGCCATCGGCCTGTATCCTGATGCCCCCTGAGCTAAATCATTGGCCTCGAAGTTCTGCTTCCTGGGTATATGCCTCATCGTCACAATCTTAAAAGCTTGTAACAACTCCTTGCACTCCTCATTGTAAACTCTGAGAATATCATTCTTGCATTCATACTCCTTAGAAAGTTGATTGATGACCAGCTGTGAATCGCCAATAATCTCTACGGAATCGGCCTCGACCTCTTGCAATAACTGCAAACCTTTAAAAACAGCTTCATATTCTGCTTGATTGTTAGTATAATAAGGCTTAATGGTAAACGCAAACTCGAAGCTTGCCCCCCGAGGGGATATGATGACTAGGCTGATACCGCATCCATGTCTGCAAACAGACCCATCAAAATACAATGTCCATGGCACAATGTCTGAATATGCAATTGAATCATCTCTATGTTGAACAATAAAATCGGCCAGGACTTGTCCCTTGATCGCTTTGGCCGATTCATACCGTAGGTCAAACTCTGTTAAGGCAAAAATCCACTTCCCAATTCTCCCTTTCAACACGGGGGCCGATAACATGTATTTCATCACATCGGCCTTGCTTACCACAATGCATTCATTGGAAAGCAAATAATGCCTCAATATAGTACATGAAAAATATAAGCACAGACATAACTTCTCCACTGGCGTGTACCTTGTTTCAGCATCCAGCAACCTCCTGCTGAGATAGAAAATAACCCTCTCTTTGCCGTCAATGTCCTGAACCAAAACTGAGCCGATAGGCTTCTCATCGGCCGATAGGTACAGTCTGAACGGAACTCCCTTTTGTGGAGGAATTAGAACTGGCAGGGAACTCAAATATTCTTTGATATCGTCCAGCGTCTTTTGCTGCTTGTCACCCCATGTAAAATCTTGATCGTTCTTTGTCTTCAACAATGGAGTGAACGGCTCTATCCTGCCTGACAGGTTCGATATAAAGCGCCGGACAAAATTGATCTTACCGAGCAGAGATTATAACTTGGTCTTGTTAGTTGGAGGCTTGATCTTTTTTATAGCATCGATATTCTTCTGTGTAATCTCAATTCCTCTTTTGTGGACCAAGAAACCCAAAAATTGACCGGCCAATACGCCAAAGGCACATTTATTAGGGTTCATCTTTAAACCATATTTCCTTGCCCTTTCTAGTACCTTGCGTAAATCGGCCAAGTGCATATCGTACTCTTTTGACTTTACGACGACGTCGTCGATGTAAACCTCAATCAAAAAGCCAATAAGATCATGAAAAATATAATTCATAGCCCTCTGATAAGTAGCTCCAGCGTTTTTCAAACCGAACGTCATGACTACCCACTCGTATAGGCCGATTGCCCCCGAACACCGGAAAGCTGTCTTGTGAATATCTTCCTCAGCCATAAAAATCTGATTGTAGCCTGCGTTTTCGTCCATAAAGCTGATGATCTTGTGTCCAGATGCAGCATCAACTAGCAAATCGGCCAACGGCATAGGGTACTCGTCTTTTGGTGTTGCTTTGTTTAGATCTCTGAAATCAATACACACTCTGAGCTTGCTGTTTTTCTTCAACACTGGAACTATGTTGGAAACTCATTCCGCGTATCGGCAGGGCCTGATAAAGTTGGCATCGTAAAGTCTTGTGATCTCTACCTTGATAGCTTCATGCATATCGGCCTTAAATCTCCTAGGAGCTTGTTTAAATGGCCGATAGCCTGGTTTGATAGGTAACTGATGTTCTACGATCGATCGGCTTAATCCTAGCATTTCATGATATTCCCATGCAAAACAATCCATAAATTCTTTCAAAAGATTTATCAAATTATCCTTATAATCCCTTGGCAGGTTAGCACTTACATATGTCGGCCTAGACCTATCACCTATTCCTATATCAACCTCTTCAAGTTCATCGGCCGATGTAAAGCCTTGTCCCAATTTTCCATCTAACTCATCCACCACGTCATCTGTATATGGACTATCTTGCTCGTCTTGGTCGGTGGATGGCATACCTTTGTTAAAGCAACTGCTTGTCTTGGTCTTCAATCGTCTCGATGTCGCAGTCAGTTACTTTGAGAAAATCGGCCTCCCAAACTCGTCTAGACAGGCAGTCGATTCCCTCCATCTCCCACACGGCAAGATCGGCATTGGCCACATGCACTGACCTATCGGCCTGCACGATCTCGACTTGGTCCCCTTGCCACTGAATGAGGCACTGATGCATTGTTGAGGGAACGCAACAATTTGCGTGGATCCAATCACGTTCCAACAACAGGCTATAGGAACCCTTTCCATCGAAAACAAAAAAGGTGGTAGGTATTGTCTTGTTGCCCACTGTGAGCTCCACGTTCAACACCCCTTTTGCCTCCGATGCGTTGCCACCAAAATCCTTTAACACCATATTGGTCTTGATGAGATCTTCAGATACTTTTTCAAGCCTCCTGAAAGTTGTATATGGCATCAAATTCTCTGTCGCGCCGCCATCGACCAGCATCTTCATCATCGGTCGCCCATTGACGAACCCCTTGATGTATAACGGCCGAAGGTGCCTGTGGCTGGTATCGACCGGCTTGTCGAACACGGCTTGGTCTGGTGACAACTGTAGCCTAGCCGAAGGTTGTTCTACCTCATCATCGGCTACTGTCTCATCGACCATCTGTACGCTGTACTCCGCTGGCAACACGAAAACCATGTTAACAGAAGCCGATGCTACGCCTTTACCTTTTGCAGACGCAGGAACTCGTGCTGATTTCGAGGTGCCCTCATCGGCCTTGACAACCGTAGATTTTATCCTCCATTCTTTTTTAGTCCCGGTGGGCCGATGGGCGGTTGCCGCCTGTTGCTCCTGAACCTGCTCTTTCTTTCTCAGCCTTTGTACCCGTCGTTTCTGGGTCTTGGTAAACACGTCGCTCGGGCACCACTGAGGGTTCTAGGGCTAGTCGTCGTCTTTGTCCTGACGATCTTGATGCATCGGCCCTAGCCTTTCATGTACAGATTTTCTTTGCTCGGTTGGCCGATGCGCTTGCCTACTTGAGCTGCCCTGGTGAGGATCCTCTATGTCATTGCACGCAGGACACTCTTGAATTGTTGGCAACCTCATTCCTTCGTTCCAACAAAACCGGAAGAACTCGCACTCCCAATGAGGATCATAGGATCTGTCTTAGTCAGAGTATTCTTGTGCTTGCTCCTCCCATCTTCGTTGGTACTTTTTGATCAGGCCTTCCGAAATCTGATGAGGCCGCTTGTTGGTCCGATAGGTATCACTATCGGCCCTGTCCGCCCGCACCATGTTGACTGGGAACGGGTGTCCTTCTATCTTCATCGGCCGTTTGGCTTCATCAATCTTGATCCTGCCTTACTCGATGGCCGATTAGATTTGCTGCCGGAAGATCTTGCATTCATTGTTGTGATGCGAATATGTGTTGTGCCACTTGCAATATCTTCTCTTCTTAATTTCCTCGGCCGATGACAGTACATGACCTACTGGTAGCTGAATCTGCTTTTCTTGCAAGAGTAGATCAAATATTTTATCGGCCTTGTTGATGTCGAAGTCGTATTTGTCCTCTTTGTCGCCCTTCTTGGCCCATTGGCACGTTGTTGGCTTCTTCATCCGGGCCCACTCGGCCAGATTGACGTCGACATCATCTTCATCGTCTTCATCGGAGGCGTATTGATAAACAATATTGATTTTCTTCGCGAACTTATTCGCCTCTTGGAATCTTTGTTCATGGGCCGATACCCTCTGCGCTAGCTGAGCTAGGCTATCAAATTCTTGTGACGAGAACTTTTCTCGTATCGGCCCCAGTAGTCCCTGGAACGCCAAATCGGCCAGTTGAGAATCGGTCAAACTGAGGCTGTAACACCTGTTCCTTATATCCCTGAATCTTTGGATGTATTCCGGGACCGATTCGTCAACCCTTTGCCTGATGGCGGTAAGATCGGACAGCTTTATCTCTTGTACACCGTTGTAAAAGTATCTGTGAAACTGTTTTTCCAGATCGACCCACCCTCTGATGGAATTGCAGGGTAGAGATGAAAACCATGTGAACGCTGACCCTGACAATGACAGAGGGAAAAATCTCACCCTCAATGCCTCCACAGCCGAT
This sequence comes from Oryza officinalis, assembly GCA_008326285.1. Classification (NCBI taxonomy): domain Eukaryota; kingdom Viridiplantae; phylum Streptophyta; class Magnoliopsida; order Poales; family Poaceae; genus Oryza; species Oryza officinalis. The sequence goes on along the minus strand of BDMV01000007.1, from coordinate 52,021,296 downwards.
GCCTCACCACATTGAGCTAAGAATCGGCTTATGTGCTCGTACGTAGAGACATTGTCTTGCCCCGAAAACTTGGAGAGGTCCGGGATCTTGTATCGGCTCGGCAGTGGCACTCTGTCGAACTCCTCGGGGTACGGATGCCGATACACTATGGAGTTCTCCTTGGGCTTTAAGCCGAATTGATCACGCATCACCTCGGCTGTCATATCGGCCCAGTATCCTGCGGGTTGAGATGGAAGCTCTTGATGGTAAGGCTGTTGAAAGCCTTCTGGCCGATATTGCCTTGGGGAACACGGTTGGAAGTGATGATTCAAGTTCTGTGCATCGTATTGCCCTGTAGCGTACTGCTGGTAGCCTTGCGGCGCATCATAGGCAACTGCATGTGGAGGGTGTCCAGCCGATGGCTGGTTGATTGGGATTTGTCGCATCGACTCACCCATCGGCTGCTTCCCCCTCGTCCATTGTGCGAACTGTTCCTCCGTGATATGCTGGGGGCTTCCTCCCGCTTGCTTGGTTAAGACCAGTGGCATGGTTGATGCTGGCTGGGCCGATGGAGGTGGAATCGGCGCTGTAGGCTGCGGAGCCGTGCTCAGATCGGTCCTCAAGGTCCGATAAGCAAGGAACTTGTTGTCTGGCAGGAAAATCGGCCCTTGAGGCTTGTACTGGTGAATGGAGCCGTCTAAGATTGATTTCACGGTATTGGTCAGTGTGTTCACCAGGATCCCCGACTGATTGACCAATGCGGAGTGGACCGCGGAATCGATGCGATCCTGTAGTGTTGGCGCGGCGCTGTCTTCAGTCTTGACAGCGTGGTCGTGTGCTGCCGCCGACGTGCTGGCTCCGTCTTCAGGGCTCGACATTATCACCTTAGACTTTTGAATAAGGGTGCCTTGCCGAGTCCTAGAGTATATTTGCAGGTACATGTTTTGAAATTGCTCAACCAGCTTGTTCATCTCAGCTTTTTGCTCCTCATTGAGCTGGTCGGCGTTTACGGAGACGACGTTCTCCTCCGAGATCTCGTTCTGCTTCGACATCCTGCAGTGATCTTCTTGTTGTTGTGAAGCTTGCGTTCTTGAGGTCCCACCGGGCGTGCCAAAAGCGTGTTGGCGTAGAATTTCGACCCGCCTCACAACAAAATGGGTTCCACGTTTCCACGGCGGCCTGGGAGGTTTGCTTTACTCCAGTGCAGGTCCAATGGCTTGCATAGGTGCGTGTAGGGCGTGCCAGTTGATTTGATCTGCAATCAACAAGAATAAACAAGTAAACCACATTAGAAACGATGGCCGATCGGTCGATAGGCCGATGTTGCATCGTGAGAGCCTAGCCGATAGGGCAAAGCTATATCGGCCTACTTGAGGTTATAATAAGGTTGGTAAATAAATCTAAACCCATCGGCCCATGTTAATATGCTTGTGGCAATTTAACAGAAACGGTCGATGAAGGATGCATGAAGATAAATACACTAGCTAATACTCTAGTGCAAACTTATACAAGCCAATCATCCAACATAAATATACTAATCACAAAGAAGTCATAAAGATACCCTGTAATAAATATATCTATGTTTATTGATCTGCTTGTACAAGTGGCAAACACATGCAAAAATATAAATAATCACATGCATTAGGTAAGACCGGCTGAAACCCCGGTACTATCCTTAATTACGATCAAAGATAGGCTTCGAATTAAATCTCGAAACACGACTAAGGTCGTTAGCAACTCAAAGTGTAGATCGAGAGTTAACACAAAGAAAATCAAATCGTTGATCGCTTTCAGGGATGGTAGATGTTTTAGATAATCTATACGAACAAACTAATTCGACCATCGTCAACGATAAACCCTAAAACGAGTTAAGCGCTGGCGAGATAGGATGAGAAAACCACATCGAGATTAGCTAAAGCACGATAAACGACGATCACATCACCAGGGCTTAACGTGCCTAAAGCGACATGCTAGCCCCGACGATGTAGATCGTCGGGTACGAGTTCTTACCTCTGCTCTGGGGAAGCAAGAACTCGGCGGAAATTAACCTCTTGCGAGGGTTGGCGATGCGCCAAAAGTAGATTGATTTGTGTTTGATTGATCGTGAGAGAGATTCTATGTACAGACTACCGGGATATTTATACCCGAGATTACAACATGGTTCGTGTAGGACACGATCTTATCTCTAACTAACAAACAAGTCTTTGCGGCAGACTCTTGCCAAAGATTAGATCTAAATCTACTTAATTTATATGATACAATTGCCTAAAACCGAGCCTTATCTCTAGTTGGTAACTTCTTTGAAGCTTATCTCGAGCCCAAACCAAGCCCATGCTAACTCTATCAACTTCCTGGCTCTATCGGCCAATAGCCATATTGAATCCGAATCGGCTGATATAGCCTTTCTGCCAGCACTCTTTCCAGTCCAATATGCTTACAGAGTCCGATATGAAACTTGGTCCGACTCCAACTTGGCTCCTCCTCTCCGCATCGGTTTTCTCTTTCCTCTCTGAGTAAATTACGAAAATCTGCTGTTAACAGTTATTGATACCAAAGGGACGGAGGTGCGGGTGTACATATAGGGCTTGTTTGATTCAATATCTTATCAAATATATTGACAGTGCTAAAATCTTGATATATTTTGGCAGTACTAATTTTTTGTTAGGGTAGAGTTGTATTTGATTTTTTGATCTATTTGGAGCCAGAAAGTATCAAACTGGACATTGGCAATACCGATGATTTGGCTTCAAATCAAAACCACCATATGCACTATTTGAACTACAAAAATATTGATACGACACATTTTGGCATCAATCGGCGTGCTCGGTATAATCTTCCATGGATGGGGGGAGAAAAAAAAAAGAACACGTATTCCAAAAATACGTGAGCACCGTACAAAGGCGGAAACCTGAGACGTCGCCGTGCGTGGTCGTGGTCGCCCGCGACTCCACACGACACCATCTCGTGTTCTGACGAACGAAGAGAGGAGAGTCCAAGACTCCAAGCCCAGATTTCTCCCACTCCGTCGATTCACTTCGCCGGCGGCGGCGGCGGCGGCGAGGATGTCCTTCTTCTTCCGGGCGGCGTCGCGGCTGGCTCGCCCGTCGCCGCAGGAGCTTGTCCGCTCCATCAAGGAGTCCCTCCTCGCCCTCGACACCAGGACCGGCGCCAAGGCAAGGAGCCCCGTCCACTCCATCCGCTCCCCCCTCCCTCTTGCTCCTGCATTCCGCTGCGCCGGCGAGCTCGCGCGCTTCCTTTGCTTGTCCGCCCATGCCCGGTTCATATCCCCGTTGGGCACGAAGCTTGGGATCTTGGGTTGATTAGTTAGCTAGGGCTGTCGGTTGCTTTCCCTGTAGCTTGTGTGTTGTGATGAGTGACGATCTCTCTGGATCTTAGATGTCAGTGCTTGAGGTCGTTGGTACTTGGTAGTGCAAAATGTGCTTGATTTGGTCGGAATTTCATCCTGTAATGTAGCAAACTCGGAAGGCAATGCAATCCGTGTTGGTAGAACCGTGGGATTAGTTTTTTGGTTTAAATCTTCACAGAAGCTGACCTTTGGATGGTATGGCCTGTGCTGAGATTGTGCTTACCCTTGGAGTGCTCATTTTGCCCCAATTTGGTGGTGACGAAGGCGTCAATGTTTAGGTGATTCAAGCTGAAGAGCTATACTTATGCTGGAGTTTGGCTGTACTTGACAAGGAAATAGCATGCCGAACTGTCGGTTGTAATGTCAAACAAGAATGCTTCCTGCTAACTGTACAAAGGAAATTTGCTTGAGCAGGTCTAATGAAGGTTCAGGGCACGTACTTAGCTCAAGTTACTAATAAATAGTAATAATCATTTGGGAAAAGGGCCCTTGTTTTGTTTATTCACTAGAAGGATTAACTTGGTACTTGGGATATTTGAGCAACCGGTTTCCATGTATCGCAAAAATTTTTGAATCACATTACTTGTAAATACGCTTTCTTGTTCAGAGATTCTTTTTAGCAGTGTTCACATACAAGTAGACTGCATATGACACTTGCATCTGGAGCCTACTCATAAGCAATGGCCTATTCGTTCCTTTGTTTACCGTTCTAGTTGTTTTATGCTCTTCTTTACACACAGAACACCATGCTACAATCCACTGGTTTTCTCACGTAGTATTTGTTTTCTAATTAGGCTCTTGAAGATGTTGAGAAAAATGTGTCTACTTTGAGGCAGACACTTTCTGGCGATGGAGAAGTTGAACCAAATCAGGAACAGGTTCTACAGATAGCCCTTGAAATTTGCAAGGAGGATGTCCTTTCGCTCTTTGTTCAGAATATGCCTTCCTTGGGTTGGGAGGTATGGTTCCTCAGTTGAATTTGATATCTCTTTCTATCAAGCTTACCGGACTTATTAATTGAGTTCTATATTGCAGGGTAGAAAGGATCTTTCCCACTGCTGGAGCATTTTGTTGAGGCAGAAGGTTGATGAAGCTTATTGCTGCGTGCAGTACATTGAAAATCATGTTGATCTTCTAGATTTCCTTGTGGTTTGGTAAGGCCCATATGCTTGAGTTTTTAATGGAAAACAATCAATATTTGGAACATGGTAAATTCGTTTGTTGGTAGCAATGCAAATATAACGCCATTCCATAAACTGTCTGTTTGCTGTAACAGCAAATTCCTTTCTGTTTCCCCTTTCCTCATGGTCCCATCATTCGCATCAATTTATTGCTCCTCACCTATAACTACATTATTACTTGTATTTACTTATGAATGTGTCTACTATTATGTCATTGAATATTTTTCTGGTTAGTTGATTAACTCTGATGCATCAGCTACAAGAACTTGGAAGTTGCATTGAACTGTGGGAATATGTTGCGAGAATGCATAAAATATCCTACACTTGCAAAGTAAGTCTTCATAAAATTTGTTTCCTATACATAAGTAATTATTAGGAGTTAAGGAAGCCTTGTTTTCATTACCTGCTAACATATGATATCCAATGTATATGCCTTGAAGAAACTCTTTACTTACATATTAAAACAGAAACAGTGAATGATTTGGCAATTTGCATACCTTGGCAGTTGCCATTCTACTTGCTAGTTCCCTTCTCCCTGATCAATTGCTCACTAAATTGATATGGTTAATTTACAAACATTATCAAGTGCTCCTTAGGTCCTTACACCTTTCAGTTTTACCTTCATGAATGTATCAACGAACAACTTGGCTTTGTTATCAGCTATGAGATCGGTTAACTAAAGCATGCTAACAAATATACCAATATACCATTTAGTTAATAATAATTCAATTGATTTTACATGCATTTGAATATTTGATTTTGTAGCTCTCTTTCAGATATATATTGGAGTCAAGTAGCTTCGAGTTGTTTTTCCAGTATGTTGAATTATCAAACTTTGATATTGCTTCTGATGCTCTGAACACCTTCAAGGTAAACCCAGTTTTATTAATTGGTATTTGATGGAATCTTTGTTTCGTTCTTCAAAATTGATGTTTGTTTTTGGCAAGATTTTTGCAGGATTTGCTCACCAAACATGAAGCTGCAGTTTCAGAGTTTCTGTGCTCCCATTATGAACAGGTTAGCTGGAGTGTTATCTTTTATGAGATGTGTTTATTTTTTATGTCCTCACCCTTTCCCTGCCTTGTTGACACTATCATTTGTACATGTCGATTTTTGGAATCATGCAGCTTTTCTATATTGCTGTATCTTTTAATACTGATGCATACCATGTGTTCATTTGCAGTTCTTTGAGCTCTACACAAAACTTTTAACTTCAACCAATTATGTTACAAGAAGACAATCAGTGAAGGTTAGACTAATTTGGATTAGTTTGTTCAATTCATTGTTGAGCATTGAAAGAGGAAATCTAAAAGTGTTGTGGTTCATTTCAGTTTCTTTCGGAGTTTTTGTTAGAGGCCCCAAATGCTCAAATAATGAAGCGGTACATTGTGGAAGTCAGTTACTTAAATATCATGATTGGCCTGCTGAAGGTATTTGATTAATAGTTATACATGTCCTGTTTCTACATTCAGAAGTCACTAATGTACTGATTACCCTTTTTTGCTTTCGCAGCTTTTCTTTCTTTCCTTCCTTTTTTTCTTTTTCGACAATTCTAGATATTAATGCTACCAGTATGAGAATCGAGAAATCTTGCTTTCTTACTGGGTTGTCAACCAAAGGATTTCCTAAGTTAGAATTATAAACCTGTAATTGTTCTTAGGTCCACCAGATATTAATGGCTTTCTATTTGTAGCTAATTTACATGTCATCATCATTTGCAATCTAGCTGATAAAGGTCTAACACTTGAATGCCATACTGGTTATCAAGTGGTAAGTGGTTAAGCAACTAGACACTCCTGAAGAGAACAGGGTTTAAAGTTTTGTGTTGAGGCAAAGAACCATGTCTAGAACACAGTTATAGATGACTCTTCCTTTGCTTCATGGCTAATCAGTTTTTCGTGTCTATGCACAATTCACATCCTATCTTTATGGCTCAACTAAAGTGAAGCTTTTGTAGGATACAAGCAAAAATATCAGGATATGTGCCTTCCACATTTTCAAGGTATTACTTTATCCTTAATTTTTTAACCTTTTTATTCGGCTAGCTATTATTGACCATCTAATGACAAATAAATCAATACTAGTTGCCAATTATCACATAATGACCCTTTGAAGTTGCTCATATTTCTTTCCAATGAAAATTTCTTTTGTTGATGATCCTGTGAACATCTTGTTGAATAGTTCAAAATCTATTCCATTTGGCACTTGATGTGGTCATTGTCATAGTGCTGTCATATTTAATCAAGTCGTTTTTGTACTTGATCATATGTTGTTTGATTTATGAAATTTTCTGTTGAACTTAATATTGTTAGTCCATTGTAATGGGATAAAAACTTCTCTTTCACCATTATTTGGGGTTTCACTTTCACTGCATGGAATCAGGTATTTGTTGCCAATCCAAACAAGCCTCGTGATATTATTCAAGTTTTGGTGGACAATCACAGAGAACTGTTGAAGTTGCTCGACAATCTTCCTACAAGCAAAGGTACTTTTTACTCTCTACTTCCATCCTTGCTGCCAGAAATGGAGTAGAGTAACCAAGCATTATGAGTTATGATTGCATCTCGATGTTTAAGGATAATTACTTGTTAGATTGTTGAGGGATGAAGGTTGTGGCACTACTAATTGCGCTCCTTTTAATAGGTGAAGATGAGCAACTTGAAGAGGAGAGAGATTTAATTGTCAAGGAAATCGAGAAGCTCGTGCATTCATTGGTATAGACCCTCGAGAATTTCAGAACCATCCGTTCAAGTTTCGCTGGTCAAGAAATGTGATCCCTTTCTTCCCTTCTTGTTTTTAAGGTCTCCTGTGTAATGTGATCCCTGTATAGAGGGTGTTTATCATAGGAAATAGTTTGACCAATAAGTGTGTTGGTCATGAGAATACTTACGATTGGTGTGTGCATTTATCCACCGATATATTGGTAAATGAAATTTCCCCAACAGATTCCATTTATATACTACCATCTGCATAAATGATAAATGATGCTGAACATGCTACTCCATTGTGATAAATTTTGGACAACTGGTAGGCACATGTTCGAATTATGAATAGCAGCTGAAGTCAAACATATCTTTTGTTCAGAATTGAAATGAAATATTTCAAGATCTGTGGCAATTATGAATGGCAGCTGATGCCAGACATATCTTGTATTCAGAAACTGAAATGAAATATTCCAAGATCTGTGACAACAGCTATCGGTTGAAACTTGTTACGTATGGGTATGCTTCTATATATATTTTTTCAGTTGACATTTGGCAACATTATATATATGTGGTATATATGATAATTTACAGAAGGAATTAATTGAATCCGATTAACATGGAGGTGGTTCTTGTGTATTGTGCTAAGCTGCGGCTGACGTCAGCGGCCGGAAGATCACCGGCGCGCCATACTGCGGGCTGAGTATCATGAGCACCCTGGGCGCGTGCACGTATTCCGGCGATAGCCGGAACTCGAACCGCTGCAGGACGACGGCGAGCGCCACCTTGGCCTCCATGAGCGCCATGTTCTGGCCTATGCACACCCGCGCGCCGCCGCCGAACGGCATGAACGCCATCGGGTGCCGGCGCCGGTCGTCGTCGGCGGCGAACCTCGCCGGGTTGAACACCGCGGCGTCGTCGCCCCACGCCGCCGCGTCGTGGTGCACGGCCATGATCGGGATCATCACCTCCGTCCCCGCCGGCACCACGCACCCGCCCAGCTCCACGTCCCTCTTCGCCGTCCGTATCATCGCCACCGCCGGCGGGTACAGCCTCAGCGTCTCGTTCACGATCATCCCCAGCTGCAAGAAGAAGACGACGACGAAGAATTCATGGATCGTCGTTTTAATTTTTTTAAAATTTAATTAAGTTTATAAAAAAATATAGCAATATTTTTAACATAAAATTAATATATTATTAAAATATATTTAATGTTATGTTTAATGAAACTAATTTGATGTTTTAGATATTGTTAAATTTTTTATTAAATTTAGTCCAACTTAAAAAATTTGAAAAAAAAAAGTGAAAACGACTATAATACGAGGAGAGTATTCGACGTCGTGATGGTGACAGGGTGACGCAAGAATTACGTACGGTTCTGAGCTTGGGGAGGTGGTCCTTGGAGGGGAGGTCGTCGCGGCCGCAGACGGCGACGACCTCGCGGCGGGCGCGGTCCTGCCACTCCGGGTGCATGGCGAGCGCGACGGTGGTCCAGGTGAGGAGGTTCGCCAGCGTCTCCTTCCCGGCGAAGAAGAAGTTCTTGCTCTCCTCGATGATTTCGCTCGCCGTCATGGCCGGCGCCATGAAGCTCATGAACTCCCTCATGCCGTCGCCGCCGCCATCATCGTCATCAATTCTCTCGCCGTCGCCGTCGCCATGGCTGCAGCTCTGCAGGCCGGTGACGAACCTGGCGAGGTGGCTCCTGATCTCCCTGTCGAGCTGCCACACGCGCCGGTTTTTCCTCGTCGGGAGGAACCTGTACCCGGGGATGTACACCTTGCTGTGCGCCTCGGTTGCGTAGCCGGCGAGCTCGTCCTGGAGGCGGAACACGACGGCGCCGTCGTCGTAGTTCCGGCGGCCGAACGTGGCGAACGTGATGGCCTCCTGCGGCACGCGCTGGAACCACGCCGCGACGTCGACCTCTGCCTCGCCGGCGCCGCCGCCCTCGGCCGCCGCGCGCGAACGAGCCGCCAGCTCGTCGAGCATGCGGGTGACAGTGCCGGCGACGAACGGCGCGATCATCCTGAGGTTCTCGGTGTGGAACGCCGGCGTGAGCACCCTGCGGCGGCGCGCCCACCGCTCGCCGTGGAGGTTGCTGAGGCCGTAGCCCTCGAACTGGCAGATCATCGGGTGCGCCTCGTAACGGTCGAAGTGGTCCGCCCGCGACAGGAGCACCTCCCTGATCAGCTCCGGCTCACTGACGATCAACCTCGGCGTTCGCCCAAACCAAATCAAATGCATCGGACCTATTTGCAAAATTAAAATTATTTAAAAATTGACTACTATCAATATGCAATTATGCATGATACTTCTAGGCCAATAAGATGGCGGAGCCAGAAAATTTCTTAAGCTCGGACAGAGGCACAGAGCAAATGTTTACCGGCCATCGACTTTGTCAAATGCTAGTAATACACAGTGTGCTCTGAACACTTTTCAAGCTCCTTCGAAACTTTTCAAGCTCTTTGAAACGTAGGAATTTTACAGAATTTCTTTTTTAAAAAATCATTCGCTCCAAAGAAGCCCTTTGTATTACAGCTATATTAGCTCATTCGCAGTGCAAATAAAATAGGAATCGTGCATTTGGCCTTGATTTTCCGACCGTTCGATAGAGAATTGCACGGTCCAGATTGACACCGGAAAGAAACTATGAGTGCTTTTTGAAAAAGTGTTTTCATCTCTCGAATATCTCTTGTTTTTGCATGTTATCTAAATAGTCATCAAAATTTTATTAAAAAAATTGACAAGATAGATTAATATAAAACATATCACTTCACAAACATGCTTGTCATCTAAATAGTCATCACAAATTTTTTAAAAAAATTAACAAGATAGATTAGTATAAAACATATCACTTCACAAACATGCAGATTCAAATTCAACTTCTACAAATTAAAACAAAAATAACAAATATAACTATGTGTTAACTATTTTTAGTTTAATTTATTTTTTTTGTTGTAACTTGTAGAAGTCAAATTTGGCTTTGTATGTTTGTGAAGTGATATATTTCATATTATTCTATGTTGTTATTTTTTTAAAAAAATTTATGACTATTTAGGTGACATGTAAAAAACGATGAGATATTTTCTCGAGGGATGAAAATTCATCTCCATGCTTCTTTACATATGCAGTCAACTTTGACAGATTCAAAGTACACGCAGCCAGCATCAATGTGATGCTCATGATCTATTGAATTGTAAACAAATTGCCAAACAAACCAACACTGGAGCTGACAGACGACGATTAAGTTCATCATTTCTTAATTGACCGATCAACAATAAGATTCCTCACTTGGATTAAACGCGGATACATGCCTGTACTTAGCTAATGCTGAACATATTATACTCCACAAACCGTTGAAAAAGAGAGGGAATTATCATCGGTTGCCGTGACAATTAATGAGATAAACTAATCAGAGCATAGCAGAAAGCAAACCAGATCATGAACTGAAATGCTCTGGCAATGTGCAGGAGATGCTAGCTGCTGCTCATATAGTCATATGCAAGTATGCATCAGCAGCAAGGAGGACTCATTGCTAAGCAAGCCTGCATGTGGGTAGTGTGTGCTCTGAAATTCTGAATTGCCGGATGGATCTGCATGGATGTGAGCTAGCCAAGCTAAGGTAAGCTAGCTAATTAAGCTCTTGTTTAATTAATTAATTACTCACTCACATGATCATTGACCTACATTGACAGCCTGTTGGAAAGATCCATGGATGGATGGATGAATCATGCATTGTGATCAGTGATGATGACAACATCACCAAGTTTGACTTGGGAGGCTGGCTAGCTACTTCCTCCGTTTCTAAATATAAGCATTTTTAAGTTATTTAGCAGGTTAAAAAGAAGAATTCCTTTTAGTCACTCCATTAATCAAATTTTGAATTGTTTGGATACCCCTCCTAAGCACTCGATGGGCTGAAAATGCTTGAATTATCATGTATTGAAATCCCTGTTCCAAAATTACTTATATTATATACAACATTTAAATTCTAGAAATATTTATATTTGATAACAGAGAGAGAATAGCTAGCTGCGTTATCAAAGAGCAAGTAGGAGTGGAGAGGAGGCATGCAGTGGTAGTACACCTAGCTAGTACTACTACCACCACCCAGCAAAAGTGAAATATGAAACGAAATGAAGCTCTCATCTCCACCTAATCAACCATAATTTAACCTTTGCATTCTTGTTTCTACTTGCAAAAGCATGGAACCTTGTCCCCTTCCTAATTCCCTCCGCGTTCACGCGTGATAGCCTACGCGTATACATATATATACTATATATATAAGTATACATATCCATCAAATGCACAAGTTGGTTAATTTCTTCTTAATTTTTCGTGTTAAAGTGTTCTTTTTACGAAAAGCTGCCAATTTCATGAAATAGAGCAAAAGAAAAAATTTGTGTACAAATATGATTCGTGTGAAAGTCGAAACAAAAATGAGAAACAAATCGCCAATTTGAAATTTCAAAGTAGCAAGCTAGTATGCATGCACATCGATCAATAAGAGTGAAATTAATTGAAGAGTGAAACTATAGAACTTTTTTTTTGAATGAAATGGAGATTAATTGGAGGTGAGGTTGATTACCGTAGAGCTTCCTCCAATGGTGGTAGAAGGCGAGGACGCGGGGGAGGATGTCGTGCGAGGTGGGCGGCTCCATGGGGCGGGAGGCGGCGTCCACCATGAGGCGGACGAGCTCGATCGAGCTCCCCACGAAGAACCGGTACCCCGGCCCGGCCACCCCGTACGCCGCGAAGTGCCGCTCNCCCCCCGCCGCGGCCGCCACCACAGCGCCTCCGCCGCCCTCGCCGCCGCCGCGTACACGAGCACCCACGCCGCCGCGGCGACGGCGACGGCGGCCGCGCCGCTCCACGTCCACGAGCAGCAGGCCACCCACGACGACCACATGGCGCGCTGCGGCGGCGGCGGCGCCCCTCCCTGCTGTTGATGCTGCTGCTACGGCGGCGGCGACGGCGACGGCGGCGGCGGCGGCATATGTGTGTACACGCGTCGTGCCGTTTCCTGCAGGTTTATATATACGTGCAGCTGCAGTTGGAGGGAGAGAATTTTAGAGGGATTTGTTGATTAATTTTGATGCTGTTGATGACGTCATAAACGTGTCTGATTATACTTTATTACCATCCAGGTGTGCATGGTTTGTTGCAGAAGGAATTGATCCTATATAACTCTTGGATTAGTTGGTGCATGGAAATTGCCATTGAGTTGTTACTATTTATTATATTGGTTTACTGTGATTATTACCAGCGCTACTACACTTATTAAAAAAAATCTTACAAAACTTTTACATACAAACAAAACTCTCAACAGTTTGATTTAGCTAGTTATATGAAATCTAGATATTTTTCACAACATGCCACATCAGCGTTTATAAGAATTTTGTAAAAAAAATGTATGTATTAATTTTCCTTCTTCCTAAGAGGTAGAAGGTTTTCTACTGCATCAGTAACAAGTACTCCTAGTTACCTAGTAGTATTTCTGCTTGTGTCAACACAAACCACATATATTGATGGAAGGATCAAAGAAATACATTTGCACATCTTTTCCTTTTTTTAAAAAAAGAAAATCAAACATATTTTATACCATCGATCATGGGAACTCGGTATAGACTTAATTTAACAAACTATGTTCCTTATCAAGAGAATGTCTACTACCTCGTCCCAAAATAAATTTATTTTTCACCCATACCACAAATACCAATACAAAACAAAAAAATACAATATTCTCATTTTATTAAATCACAATACAATTATTTCTCTCTTTATCTATTCATAATGTATTTGTTTCATACTTTTATAAACTTTGATGAGAAAAAAATGATTTTATTTTAAAACGGAGGGAGTACAATTTAATAGCCAACAGCCACTTTCATCCTTAGAAACAATGTGATATGTTTCATTGAAACAGTACACACATATGCGAGTTCGGTGGTGTGACCGAGTTAACAGCAAAAACACGGAGCACGACATGCATGGTACACTCCCAAAACATCCCCAAACTATTAAATGCAATATAAAGCCCCAAAGTACAAAAACATGGTGGACAGACACTTTGTAACCCCTCCTCACAATCCTTCCAAAGTAAACTAGATTAAGGAGCCTATCACCTCCAAGACCAAAACTAAACTACCTTTTTTTTGTTAATGCATTTTGGGGTTGTGGGGGTGGCGCAAGTTGACGAGGGTGGTGCTACGCATTTGTTTCTTGTTCTCTTGCTGTCCCCCCGGAAAAGCATGGCGAGAGGTTGCAGCGGTCGGGCTCTTGTCGCACCCAAGTGCGTACAGTCTGTTGCTCACAACCTGTCCCTCCTAGTATTCTTTTTGTGTTTTAACTGCTCTCCCGTTTCAAAAAAGTTTATTTTTATTTATCTCATACGTACTAATAAAAAAAAGACCAGAGTACCTGTACCTTAAAAAAATCCTAACTTTATCAAATCTAATATAATTATTTTTTTCTTTATTTACCCCCAAAACATTTATTTTCTATTTTTGTAATCTCTGATATAATAATTATTTAAAAGTAAACTTATGTTGGAACAAACGAGTGGAGTAAAAAATAAAGTTAATTTGTAACAGAGTAAGAGAGAGAGTGCAACGAGAAGCCTTTGCCCTGCTGCTGCTGCTGCTGCTCCCAACACTAGATAGCCTTTGCAAGTTTGCATCAGATGGATGCATGGGTCGGTGGCGAGCTGGTACTAGTACTACTAGATTATCAGCTTGATCCGCGTATGCTTTGTTTACGTAAATAATTGTGCATCTGACACTGTCAAAACCTTGTTTGATTATCATCTTAAAAAATGTTTGATGTTTGATGAATATGTGACAGCTTAACGGTTCTAGGATTGAATTTTCTTGATCTTGGAAAAATTCTTATGATTTGAAACTTGAAAGGGTTTAAAAATTATGTATATGCGAGCTGGTTAATTACTCCTAACACTAAGCCAGCCTTTGCATCACCTACTGTGTATACTATACTTAAAATTATGTATACTAATACTTACTATACTATTGCTACACTCCTAACACTAAGCTAGCCTTTGCATCAGATGGTACATTAGTGCTACTAGGTTTGGTTTGATCCGCGTCTCCTGTCTCCTTTATTTACAAAAACACTTGTATATTTGCCACTGTCAAAACCTTCTAATATTTCCTCCGCAAAAGAGAGACTTGTTTGAATGCTTGATAAATGTGTGGTATTCTAGAGGTTCTTAGATTGTGTTTTGTCGATCTTTAAGGTGAAAAAATTCTTATTGTTTGAAAGTGTTTCAATATTAATTATCATGTGCAAATTTTCTTGGTCTTTGAGGTGAACGAATTCTTATGGTTTGAAAGGATTTCAAAATTAATTATCATGTGCAAATGATGCCCGACTCCTGATAAATGTTTTTGTGATTTTTTTTCACCTTGTAAGTTTTCACCAATTTGTGTTTGTGTAGAAATGTCATTTGGCAAATTATATGCTGAACAGAGTATACTAGTGCTCACGCCAAACAGAGGGATTATATTCTACACAAACGCTTTCGTCACAAGCACAATTTGCTATTCTGTCAAGGCTTGATAGCTGGGTTTGTCACTCTCCTCACCATAAATCGATTGGTTTCCTATTAACACCAGATCCTCGTGAAGTTTAGTTTATTTTTCTTCCTTCCGAATGAAAGCTCTACGAAAGCAGTTTAGTTTATCTTGCTTCACTAATCTTAAGCTTTTTGATTTGATTCTCTGTAGTATAATTATTTGCTCAACAAATCATTAACATACGAATACTTAAAAAAACAAATCCTTAAACCTTACAAAATTCCTCCTGAAGATTGTTGTCAGAAAAACTCACGAATACCATGAAGTTATATAAAATCCGAAACTTCAAAATCGAGTACGTCAAATCAAATAAAACAGGGTTTACCTTGTACAAAACGCCAGCGTACAAAACGACCTGGAAAGTCACTCGCTCAGAAGTCGTCGCTCTGTTCATCGATCGATCATCACTTGCGCGTTGAGTAACCGATCGTTTCGTCAGACGAAGAGAAAAATTCAGAAGCAAAAAAAAAAAAAGCTTTTGTGCAGCTCAAGTCGTTGTGAGCAAAACTGTCATCTACAGGACATCCCTGACACACTAGTCTTTAATTATCTAATAACAGAGGAGTCTGCTCATGAAATATTCTGCAGGTGTTTATGTTAATCTTGAGAGGCCAATAATCAACTGCACAAGGGGCAGCTAAAGTGCATCATGCATTTGTCATTACCTGCTGTCATGTGACCGGCTGCGTGGTGTAAACAGCTGGGCTATAGTTGCAGCATACGCCAATGCAACATGTTTTGATTAATCCCCCGTTGACATTGCAAAAGCTAATAAGAGCCTAGGCCTAGTTTACGGAGCTTCTGTTAATTACAGCTTCTTTCAAAAACTCTACTTCTTTCGACTGTTTGGATTCTTATCTAGATTATAAGAATATGTAGTTATAAAATTTAAAAAATGAACTAAAAATTAGAAGATGGTTAATTTAGATTTTTTTAATTCTCACTAATTGTTTCTCAGAATTTTGAGATTTTTTAAACAGTCACTTAGATACTACAATCTTTAGAAGAAGAAAACATATGTAAGAGATGGAGCAGCAGTATAATATGATGCTATAACTGTAATGTAATGGCCTTGTTGGGGATTTCCTTTAGGAGATTAACTACCAAAGTCAACATGATGGTGCCATTAAGGAGGATTGCAGATTAAGATGACAGGGTTTGTTGTTGCTTCTTGGTCTGTGGATAGGCATGGGAGTAGAATAGTCCTGGTAACTGTAGCAAGGAGCTTGGCCATATATAGCCGGCAGAATCATTGTTTAAAGATGGAGCAAGTGAGCAGCTACCACTAGCTTGTAAATCACTATCATTTTCTTTTCCAAGTGTTTGCTGCATAGTTTAACCTTTGCAAATGCATGGCCAGTGACAGTGAGAGCAACCTTTTGCCCTATCAAGTGGCCGCCTTTGGCACACAGGAACTTTGACAAGGATCTTGCAGGAAACATTCACAACTTTCTCATGGCAAAATGCAGTGAAGTTTGGTTGCTCACCGTGGCAGAGTTTAACCTATGTAGCAGTGGCTTCTTTGAGACAGACAGAGACATAGTACTTGTTTTTCTTCGAAAGGACAACGCCTTCATTGGAGGATCTAGCTTGACAATTACGGGGCAGTGCATGTGGTTCATGCTTCTCCCGACATGGACGCGGATCTGGTTCCAAACCTCCATCACTTGAGCATCATCGAAAGAGAGAACTACTGTACACACACCTGAAGTGACTAGGAGCCATGACATACGTTGATGGGCCAATTTGCCTGGCACCATCGCAAAATCACGGAGTTGAAAACTACCATCGTATGTGCCATTGACGTGCGAGTCTAGGCCTCACATGTCATTCTCACGTACAATGATATTTTGTAACTCATGAATATTTACAATAGTATTTCCCAAACTTTCCCTTTGTTGGATATGAATGGATGCTGAAGTTCAAGGTAAACATTGTCCATGCGAAGCAACCAGCATTTTCTGAAGGTAATCATTGTTGAAGCATGTGATCTGTACCAATTTTCTCAAATGACAGCATACTCCCAAGTCCAGGAAACAAACCCATGGTAAAACATACCAACGAGACTAGTGAATTGGTTCCAAAAAAACATGGCAAATGTTCAGAATTTGAGGACCAAGCTCACAGGATATAATATCAAAATGTCTGTAGGATTCATTCAATGAGCCTAAGACAAGTACCACTACTTGTCACACCACCAGCATCGGTTCACAGTGTTAAACATTGTAACTGGCAACAAGGATAAAAGTAAAAAACTGGAAAAAAAAATTTCAAGCTTTTCCTTGCGAAGGCGTCGCATGATCACTTCGTATCAGGTATGAATACTGTTGTAGGACAGCAATCAGATGAGAGTGAAAAAAAAGAGCCCTTCTGAAGGAGAACATGCCCAGGCTACCTCCCTAACAAAAGTGTAGCGAAAGGAGTGCATATTTCCTCTGCTGATAAATAAACTACCATCATGTATATGCGTGCCTGTAGATCTTGTTAGACATCGTTAGACAGGAGGAATACAGGACGGTAGGGCAAAAGAATTATTGAAACCACTGTGCATAACAAAAGCCTCTGTTCAGCTTGGTATGTGCATGCCAAGAGATTTTTACAATGTAATTCTTCCACATACACGCCAGTATGCTCCAGGGTGAAAAAGGGATCTTTCAAACACCCATATATCTTTCACAAGCACCTATAAGAATATTTGCACATGCCAAATACATCATGAGTCACCATGTAGAAATAATTGGATAGGCTGTCATCAGGTGTGAAACTACAAACTTGAGAACTGAACAAGAAAAGAAGACCAGCACAACATAAAACCTTCTGAATGATATAAACAACAGCTTCTTAAAATGCAGCAAGTTACTGATGGTCTAGTCTCTTCACTTATTTGCTCTACCGTTTTGGAAAACACAAGATTAAAATTCTATGTTGTCTCTCTGTGCTCTTTTGTGGAATTTACAGAACGAAACAGAACCACTGATGTTCAATCACCAGACAATAATCACCTGTTAAAGTTCCAGCATATTGTCGCAAACTAGATATTAACATATTTATTTTCCAATGTATCATTGTGAACTAATATTTGAAGACAGTTGTATGCTCAATGTTTTTTTTTAAAGCCTGACCAAACTAGTCCCACTTGTTTCATTGTTTGACATTAGAACTTCAGATAGTCACACATATTTTACTTACCTCTTTTGACTTATCTCCAGACACGACCTCACCTTTTGTATTATAGGCTTCAAATTTCTACAGAAATACAATTAAAGAAACTGTCATGCGATGCACATACAGTACTTCACAAAATAGGATGTGGTGCTCGTCAGAACCACTAAACCATCCATTCATGATCATTGCACAAAATAATAGTAAACAGAGACCAACCTAATACAGGTTAAAAATAATTTAGTCAAGGCAGATGTTTTACAGTTTATACTTTGGGTGCTTATGAGCAATGCATATTCTGAACATCTCCAAACTGCGTAGACATGAAAGCCTAAAAGAAAACTAGGAGGGGCATGGCCACCTAAAAGTGCAAGTAGTCAGAGGGATGAAAACAAGTACATGCGGGGACTTTCAAGTGGTAGCTTAATGATATCCAACATTAAACAGAATACCTGGTACAATATGGTATCAATTAGATATTGATACTATGGTCAGCAATACGAAAACCAGAACAAATTATGGAATTTACATAAAGAGGGCAGGAAATACTGCAAAGATACACAGCACTCCTGCATATTCTAGAAAGAAGATATGTAAAGACACAAAGGCCAAAACATAAAAGTGTCATGGACGAATGGCACGAAGTAGTGGCACCACATTGAATCACACAAACAGCTAAACTTTAGAGAATGAAAGTAGGGACCTGTTTAGTGACAAATTCAAGCGTAAGCTGTACGAAAGCTTTGTCAAGGTCATTTTTATCGAGTCCAATCTGCACAGTTTAATAGTTAACCAATCATAAGATCATAGTACAGCAAACATTAAATGTATGAATTATGAAATAGATGGTTATTAGAGCTAACATATTTTAACATCTATAACTTGATCCGAGTCACATATGTACAAGATAAAAACCAATAAGAAATCAAGGAAAACCAGATATTAACTTACCATGCGAGCCCTCAAGGTTCTTATGCACACAGCAGGCTCCACCAATTCCCAGTGAACAGAACTCCACGTGGATTGTCTTTTCTTCAGTTCATTTTTTATAGTCTTCACCCAAAAAAGAAAAGAGAGAAGAATAAATAGCATGCCCCTAAAAGTTTGTCTAACATCAACTCACAGTATGGTGAAAACTTACCGAATGCATCCTCTCTGTCAATATTTTACGGAGAGATGATGTGTCTCCGCGTGCCATCAGTGTGTTAACCTGAATGAAAAAGTAAACAAAATTTTTAGCAGGAAAATACATGGTAGTTGGCACTTCAATTTGCATTTTGTCATATAGAAAATATTCTTTACAAAAGAGAAGGAGAACGCAATCAAAATTCTATGTTACATACAAATTGCAAGGTAGTCATGTATGCTATGCACTGAAGTACTCAGAGATCAATTCAAACCAGAAGATAACTCAAGAAAAGAAAAAAAGAATGCAGCGCAGTGACTATTGCTATTTGTCAAGAAAAAAAAAAGGAAGACGATTCACCAGTCTGTTACTATCCCTCTGTCCAGAAATATAAGGACATCTAGAGTTTGAAATTTGTCCAATAATATAAGGACATCGCCACCTACTTTCTTATCTCAACCAATGACAACCATCTCTCATTTATTTCCCTACTTACTTCCCCATCTCAACCAATCAGAACAAATGAATGATCCCTCACCTCAACCTTAATCTCTCCAAAAAGAAACTCCAGATGTGCTTATATTCTTCGACCGAGAGAGTATTTGTCTAATATTGAGCACTACAGAATTCTAAAATTAAAATCACCACAAACGAATATAGATTCTGGGAAAACATTAAATAAATCAGTAGGTACTAGGACACTAGGTACAACTCTTATCTTCCATTATCAGATCATGATATCTGCATGGAAATCTGAAACATATGCAAGTGTAATCTAAATGCTTAAATTACTCTACTTGTATATTTGGTTTCCTAAGAGATAAAGGAAATGTACCTCCTTGTATATCTTGAATGCTTGATCATAGAATTGCTTTTTGGTATAGCCTGTTTTCTTTCTCAATCTTGACACAGCATATGCATTCTTCATCTGTCAGTATGGAAACCAACTAATCAGCTCACGATTCGTGAAAAGAAAAATACATTAAGGTATTGCGCTGGTAGCAAATAAATTCCAAAAGTTACCATTGAATGTTGATAGGATAGAAAGTAAGAAATTAAATAATGCAAATAAAAGACGGTACTCCAAAAGGTTTACTCATATACGCAGCATTGCACTGTTGTAACATGCCAACTCAAAAACAGCAATTATAAAGAAACTCTGTTGCCATGCATCATGAACCTAAATAAAAAGGGAAAACATGAGAAAACTACACTAGGTTTCTGTGAAATATCTCAGTTTGTGTCATCTCATGTAAACAATCATTGTTCTAACTGGTAAATAATGATGCACAACCAGGTAGGACCAGATTGGTTGTGTCAATGGTGGCGCAAGGGTGCCTATGGATCAGGATCGAGAAAAGTAATGTGTGATCAAGGACAAAAAAGGAGGCCTTTTAAATTTCTAATCCTGAATTCAATTGACTAATCAAAGAAGTAGCCACAGGTTGTAAGAAGGAAATAAGAAATGAAAAGCAGTTTTCTAGACAAAAGAGTCAGTACCTCCAGAATAATGTCCTCCTTTGTTCTTCTCCAGCCACTTGGTGTAAACCATCTAATTCACAATAAATCAAGGTTATGATGATGAAGACACTTTGTCATGCAATAGGACAGTTTATTTAAAGGATATATGTTCCTCTAACACACATTTAAGTTTTGTTATTAATGCGCCATTTAATAGTATTTAACTATTGTAGGAACAGATAGAGAAAATCAGCACAACCAAACATGAGAAATAAAATGCTTGAAATGTCCCCGCATCACTCATCTCATCTAAGTTTGTTTAGCCAAGGCAGCAGATACTAGGGAAGCAGACAGTGAAACATATCCCATGATTTTGCATTCTTAAGGGATTCCATCCCTTAATTTATCAGTTAGTTAGCTCCACACTGAAGTGTGCTCCTGGCAAACATAGTTTTCCGTCTTAACTGAAAACATATGAATCTTTCCCTCCATTTTCAGAAACTAAAATAGCAATGCCACAGCCGTAATGTACAAAAAATTATACAGTAAGAAAAAAAAAAGTTACACCTCTCAATAGTAAGCTTATCGTCCATGAAGGGGAATGGAAAAATAACTGCATTGCCCTGTAATGCTCATTCCCAAGGGCTGCACTCTGGAATAGCATGTCATTTGTACCTTTTGGTGTTGAGCTTAAAGCTAATCTAACAATTCTGTCCTGGAAACTAGCAGATGGGTTGGTGTTTTGAAAGGGAATCGAACTTCACCCCAGACAATCAGATGATAGAGCACTGATTTACATGAGAAAGCATAGAAGGTCGAAATATAGAATGTAATCACCTTTTCCAGAAGGGGATCGGTTCCCGAATGCTGTATGGTTCATATACAAAACCAGGGCTCATCATGACAACCTTCATACCAACCTATGCAGAGAAACAAAAATACAAGATGAAAAAAACACAACTTCAACAATTATATGACATCCCTTAAGCTGACCAAATCACACCAGAAAATCAGATTCGTCCTCGCACCTTGCGGGCACCAAGTGGCACCTTTGATGATGTTTGCGACGGTGTTGGTGCCTTCGATAATGATGGCGGCTCTGCCTGTGCTGCTGTCGACATTGGTCTTGTATGATTTATTTGGAATAATAACTCCAGAACCTGCAGCCCACGCAAATTTACAGCACAAATCACATAAGCCCTTATTGGCAGCAAATTGTACATCATCCCCAACTCGATAATTACTCAAACCTTCACAGTATAGACAGGCGACTGTCCCTTGTAACCAATCACGCCACCGGCACTGTACGGCGAGCTTGCAAAACCTAATGGTACCAACACAAACCAAAAACTGACTGAAATGAAAGCTCAAATTAAACCGGGAAACAAAAACAAGCGCTGGATTGCTCACCTCTTACGCATGTATTCGCGTGGATCAGCGCGAACGAGTGGGCAACCGCCGCATGGTGATCCCTGAAACGAAAACAGCAAAAGGAAGTAAGAGAACATCCGATTAGCGCCGTGGGGAACGAGATCTATACCGAAGTGGGAGCATAGGAGGGATTACGTAAGCGGCGGAGGAGGAGGATGAAGAAGGTGGAGAGGGCGGCGGAGGCGTCCGGTCAGAGCGTGCCCGAGGCGAGCCAGAGCCATCGCCGGCGGATCGTCTCTGCGCCGGCGACGGAAGCGGGGGAGAAGAAGCGGCGCGCCGGCGTGGAAGGGTAACCAACCAAGGAGGCGGCGGCGGCGGCGAGGGTTTTAGGGAGGGACTCGATCCAAGCCGTTGATAGAAAAGGAGCGGTTGTTCTTGCTTGGATGATCTTCTCTTCACTTGAAAAAAAAAATGAAAAATGGTTCTCATATGTAAGCTACAGGACTGCGCTGGAAATTTTGGTAAATCGTAGCAAAGGGTTTGAACTTTGGAGTACCAGTTATCGAGTCCTAGTGCTAGTCTACCCTATAATTCACCAAACCAGTGTTACACATTTGATTTCTCATTTCTCATTGATCGGTCAAGATCATCTCAATGAGATCCGACACTCTAGATTGATCCTACTTTCCTCACCCTGTCAATCACGTGTACATCGCAGCCTTCCCCACCGCCCTGCCAGAAACCGTGCTCTGCACCCCCTTTGCCCTCCTCTCTCTTGCACACCTGTCGCCGCTGCTCCATCCCCTCCCGCTCCACCGCGTCCGCGACGTCGCTCCCCCTCCCTCCCTCCCCCCCCCTCCCGTNTCGCCACAACGCCAGATTCATCGCCGCCCTCATCTTTCCCCTCTCCCCCCTCTAATTCATTGCCACTCCTCTCCCTCTCGGCGCTCAATCTAGAGGAATCGGCGGAGATGGTGAATCAAGGAGGAAGGGACCCTAATTGCGCCCCGTGCCCCTCAATCCACCTCTCTCAACAGCTGTCGTCGCCCTTAAATCGTCGTCGCCGCCCATGGACGACGGCACTAACGCGAACCCCAGCGACCCGCTGTCGCCGGTGCTGCCGGCGAGGTCAGGGCAGAGGAAGAACGTCCCTAACTAGTTTGATCGCCCAATCTGGACCGCGTCTCCCTTACCCGCACGCCACTGCGCCTCGTCCCCTCCCCGCCCGCCTCCGCCTTCCCTTGCTCCTTTTCAGCCACCTGCCATCCCCTACCTCACTCGCTCGGAGTGACGCCAGCGGCAATTCTGACGACGGCAACAACAACGAGAAGGCACCGCCGTCAGCTCATCGTGGCCACACCTTGTCCCAGAGTTCATGGTCGCAGTTAGTTTTTCTTCTTCTTCGGCCTCTCGGAGATCGGGCAGGGGATTTTAGATTTTTAATTCGTGGTTTTGGTCTGATTGTGTATTCGCTCGTTTGGATTCCGATGCATATAGCTTGGCAGGAAGGTGGTGGATCTAACAAAGCTACATAGGCTCGCGTGCTAGGACGTGCCCAAAGCCACCGGTGTGCGCCCTGTCGTCTAGAAGGTATGAGAATTGTCTCGCCTTCTTTTAGAATTACCTCACTGTGTTATGGTCTTGTTTTTGGAAAGGTTCCTCTTTTTGTGATAATACAAGTGCTATTAGCATTGCTAAGAATCCTGTACAACACTCACGCACAAAGCACATTGATATTCGTTTTCACTTTTTGAGGGATCATGTTGAGAAGGGAGATGTTGAATTGAAATTTTTGGATACAAAATTGCAACTTGCGGATATTTTCACTAAACCATTGGATTCATCTCATTTTACTTTTCTTCGTGGAGAGTTGGGAATTATTCATCCTTTTGGCATGGTTTGAGGGGGAGTTTTTGTGCTCTTGGTTTTATCAAGCAACAATTGAAAGAAACAAATTGAACGAGAGCTTTGTATTATGCATATAGTGTTTTTTGTTTATGCTAGCAATACTTTGAAGGTTTATTTGTTTATTTTATAATTTGTATGAATTTTACTATTTTCATAAGGTTTAGATATTGCTTTTAAGGGAGATGATGCATGACACTTAAATTTCATATTTGAATTAATGAAATATGCAATATTGATACTAATGCATAGGTTAGATTGTAAATTCTTATATAGATGCTTTGTTGAATTGTTATTCCTCAAATAGCTTTAAAATTGCTCATTGTGCAAGAGAATTAAAAATATTTATGAGAGAAAAAAATGAATACTGAATCGTTGGAAATAGTCTTGACGACAAGAACGTATTTGATATGAGCAAAAATAATGGGTGCCGAATCTTTGGAAACAGTCTTGACGACAAGGACGTACCCGAAATAATTGAGAAAAATATGAGCAAAAATAGGCTCAAATAAATATGAAAAAATCTCTTGGTTGTTTTGTGCTAAAGCTAATTTGAAAAAGAGTAATGATTGCAATAGGTATATATTGTGGATTTATTTTTTAATCTATGTGTTTGTAAAGATGTTGCATTATAAAACGTTTTGAATTCATGAATCTTGATTGCATTCTTGAACTTAATTGTAAAATCTTTGGTTTATGATTATACTCTAGTATATGCTTGCTATATAACTGATGGGTTTATCTTTTCTTTGTTGCAACACATGACATGAATTGCTATATACATGCTATTAAGCTCTTGAATATTAACTGAACATAATTACTATGCTTGATGAAATTATTGTCAAAAAGAGAAGAGATACAAGATTTTTTTCTATTTTTGTTTTTATTTTTCCAAACACCAAAACAAACATTTTTGATGAGTTTGCCAATGTGTTCATCAAGGGGGAGATTGTAAAATCAAGGTGTGTTTGATTCTTCTGTTGTGATGAACAATTGGCATCTGAGGTTATTGGTTTTGATATTTGGAGATTATTGGCGAAGTGACTTGTGAGATGATTGAATTTTCAGATGGTGAACAGGGACTGTTGTTTTGTTGGGTCCGGTCAGACTGGGCAGGTAAAGCCGGTCAGACCAACGGTATGTGTGCCGTCAGACCGGCCGGCCTGCGGTTTGACCGGCCGACCCTGCGTCGGTTTCGGTTTTGGGTTGTTTCATTGGATATCCGTGGTTAATTCATGTTTATGACTTCTAGATGGATACTATGCGTATGTAATACTGTTGTGTGCTAACAATGAGTCAAGTTGGAAATAGCTTGTGCTCGGATATGGTTTCTTTGTTTGATTAATGTGTAGGTAATCTTTATGTCTCGGATAGTATTGCCGGTGATGGATCTGGAGTCAACTTGGAGATAAGGTGATGTCCAGACGGTCAGATATCATGCGTGATACTTAGGCTAAAGATCAATGCACGTCGTTGGTGAAGATTCCGTATGGCATACGATGGAGATATTGTGTGCGTATGGGATGCGGAATCGAATTTGGAAGGAGTCCAAAATTGGTACAATTGGAATATGTAAAGTTGGTTTCTTGTACGAGAAGGTTTCCTAGGTGGATTAGGACTTCTTGTATGAGTTTGGTTCGTGGATTTAGGCTGCCTACCTCATGTATAAATAGAGAGAGAGGCTTTTAAGAGCATTGAGTTGTGAGTTTAATTAGGGTTTTGAGTTTAGTCGAGATTTTCGTAAGGAGTGCTGTTGTTGCACTTTGTAAACACAGAGAGAAGTAATAAAGTTATCATCTATTTTAAGAGATCTTCAATTTGTGTTTGTTCGGGTTTGGCGGTCTAACCGGCGACATCACAGCGGTCAGACCGGCGGGGGACACGGTGGTCAGACCGGTGACGGCGACAGGAGGCAGAGGCGACTTTGAAGCAGTTAGACCGGGAGATCAATACCGGTCAGACCGACGGCACAGGCGTGATCAGACCGGCCGATCTATTTCGGTCAGACCGATCTACATCGATTTGAGGGTAACTTTTAATTTCACTAAAAGTTTTGGTTTTTGGGTACTACAACCATTCACCCCCTCTCTGGTTGGCTTAGTTCTTACTTTTCGATCCTACAGTGTGAAGAATCGTCTTGCCTTCTTTTAGAATTACCTCACTGTGTCACTATGTATGCTCATGTGGCTTCTCTTTTATGGACCTGCTCTGGTGCTCTGCTGCAAACATGCTTGATAAAATGGAAGTATTAAGAATACTAGGATTGCACTTTATAGCTCACCTATTCTATTATTACCCTATAGTTCACCAACACAATTTTACATCCTTCATACTTCGTTCATCGAATCCGACGATCCAGAATCATCTACATTTAATCGAATGGAGCAGATTATCTCCTTCTCTCCCGCAGATCACCATGGCCTCTTCCAAGTCACACCCACCCGTCACACCCGCACATCACGCTACCCTCCCCATTTACCGATCGCGCAGCCCTCTTCTCTCCTCACGTGATCCCTCGCCCATCGCCATCGTTCCTTCACAATCAAACTGGCGGCGCTCGCACTTCCGTCGCTGTCGCCACCGACATCCTGGTCGTATGGGGCCTTGCTCAGCCCCGACGTAGCCTTCGACGCGTTGTCCACGACGCCGCTGTTGACGAAAAATTCGCGCCCGTTCGATGGTGTCAAATTTGTGTTGACGCGAACTATGTCGACAAACACAATGGCCTAGGAGGTTTGCTTAGCTCCAGTGCAGGTCCTAAAATATCGGGTTTGGGACGTGTCAGTCGGTTTGATCCTGCAACTGACAAGATATATAAATTAATAATCAAAGAGCCGATCGGCCAATAAGGCGATGTAGCGATTCTAGCCAATGTTGATAGGATTTTAAACAATCGACTATATATCCGATGTAGATTCTGACACTTAGATAAAGATAATGGAAGAACTTGAACAAACAATCCAATCGGCCGATGATAATATGGTGAAGTAGATATCTAATGAGCCAATCAGCCAATATTGATACAAAATATTAAATGTAGGCTGGATTGTTAAAGCATACATCGGTCGGAGGTCTGATGTAAAGATAACTTATCAGCTAGCAATCTGATAAAACGTAGCACAAATCTATAAACTTGGTAAGACTTAGATTATCAACAGTAATGTAGAATATCAGACCCAACCGAGACAATTCTAGATTACATCTGATCAAATAAGCTAGATAAGCCGATAGATCTATGCTAATGTGATAGATATAACAAATCTATTTAAAACAACATTGTGATTGTAAAGATATATCGACAAAGACAAAAGATTGAACTTAACCGAGACAGTCCCAACTAAGCCGATGCGTCTCTAAATACAATTCAATTAAAGATAGAATTGAAATATCAGGTAGGCAACTATACTAACTGAACCAGAGCAATCCAAGAGATCGAAACGATGCAGCCTTGAACAATGCTAATATAGTCGATACAATTGTTAGGGTCAGCGAAACTTAGGGCTTACCCCTTCGTCGAAGATTGAAGCAATGCAGCCCCGCGTTAGATGCCAAGTTTCACCGGTGATAAAACCTCGAAAAAGAGGGTGGCGATGCACTGAAAGTAATTGTGTTGATCTGTAGAGATAATTACAGGGACCCGGATATACATATTTATAACAATAGGTAAATACTTATCCTTATTGGACACGACACAGACTTTCTTAAAGATAAAAGAAAAAAACATAAAGTCCTCATGACACAAACTTCCTTAAAAACAAAACTTACCTAATTAATACATAAACTTAAACTGTCATGCAATAGTCTTCACGATTCTTTTTTGAATTTAGTTTTTTTTGGATAAACCTTCATCGGTTGATTGATCTTTTTCTTTAACCGAATCCATCAAGAAATCTTATTAAATTTTTACGTTAACAGCCGTCTTCCCCCTTGCCACCATCGCCTTCTCTGGCAGCCCGGCTCGAGCGAACTTCTCCCGCCTTCTCCACTCGCCTTCTCGGGCATCTCGATCTGCATCGC
This sequence comes from Oryza officinalis, assembly GCA_008326285.1. Lineage (NCBI taxonomy): Eukaryota > Viridiplantae > Streptophyta > Magnoliopsida > Poales > Poaceae > Oryza > Oryza officinalis. The sequence continues at coordinate 51,993,436 of BDMV01000007.1, read as the reverse complement.
CACCATCCGGACCGGCCTTGCTCCATGCCTCTGCCGTCATCACCACCTGGCATGTCCATAGGCCTAACTCTGTGCCGCCGTCACCATCTCCAAGCCAACGGCGAGGTCTCCGTATCGGGATGAGCATGACGAGCGGCGGGCAGCGGGCGACCTTTGTGCAGGTCACGAGTAGTGCAGTAACACCTCGGCGGCAGTCTAATGCCCGCCGAGACTGGCATCTTCCCGATGCCAATGGGTGCGTCCGTGCTCGTGATTTGTCGCTGACATGATGCACGGATTCCATGCCGCTGGCCACTGCATTGGTACCCCGAGGCCCTGACACTATCCTTCCATATCGCAATTCCCCAACTATGCTTCTTTCTGCAACTTGTTTTTTCTTACAATATCATGTACTCCAGGTCAATTACCTTGCATAACTATTTCGCCCAATAGTGTTTTTTCCTGATTATTGATTTCAGAGGATTGTGATATCATGAGGACACAACCATGAAATTCAGCTCACCTGGTGTAAGTACTCATTCCTGTTTCTTAGAGATCATTGCTCATTTATTAAAAACTGAAAATCATTGGATCAGGTTAAAAGTTTCAGAAGCTTTTGGAGTCATGCATTACTGTTACAGGGATGGAATGATGACAGTCCATTGTTGAAATTGAGATCATATCCTCTTTTATCCTGAATTTTGAAGACTACTGACTACAGACCATGCAAACATAATTTCCTATATATGCAACACAGTGCAGATACAAGGATAGGATAAGGTTCATTTGGTTTATGTTTGGTGAGAGGACCTACCGGTTGGTCAGATTACAGTTATATACCTTTTGCTTACCATGAAGGCAGCCCATTTTTACATTTCAGTACAAAGCTTCATCTTCAATTTCTTTTACATTTCTGTATAGGTAGAAAGCTTCATCTTCATTTTTATAACCAACATTTCAGCATGCACATGTATGCTTGTTCCCTAACCATTTTTATTTGATTGATTTTTTTGGTGCTTTTCTTATCTTTGTCAGAAACTCGGAATGATTATGTTGATTAGAAAGCAAAAAAAAATTGTTCAAAGGGCAAGTTAAAATAAACGGCTTATGTTTGTTAGATTAAAAAACAAATAGCATTCTTGGTCATCATTGGTTTGAACTATCAATTTGTAGCGTATCATGAGCTAGGGTGGTTTGAAATACCAAAATAGGATGAATGAAGACACTCAGAATAGCTTCAACTATCTTTAGATTTTCTGTTTCTTAGCTGTTTATCCTCCAATTACACGTAAGATTTTTCACGTAGTGTCTATGGCATATGGGATCAGGATCCACATGTTGGGATCACAATGCTATCTTGAAGAGTGGCGAAATCCTGAGTTTTCCTTGGCCGCTTATTGGTCTTTAGCTTAGTCTGCCATCAGTATTCTTCTTGGATCTTTTATGTTCATAAAAAATGTTCTTTTCACAGAAACCAGCCAGAGGAGATTGGTATGATCGGTCCAATTTGCAGGTTGTATTCAAGGACTTTAGTTTTTTTTTACTCTGTCAGCTTTTCCTGCGGATTAATTGGACTCGTTGTCAAAAAAAAAAAAAGCAAGGTCTTCTCCCCTTGTCCAACAACTATTTGCATAAATTTCCCTTAAAAAACTTTTTAGTTGATTGAATAGTAGCTGGAAAAGGTACAAAAATAGGGAGAAAAGGAAATCCCAATGTTGCTACGGAAGCAATATGAAAGATTGGTATACTGCAATATGCTTTGTGTAAGAGCTTTTTCAATCTAACTGTTCACTACTACGAAAACAATCTTTCATGGCGTTTGGAAAAACTTTTCTCTGGCGGCTACGAGGTGAAACCGCCAGCTCAAAAGATAGGGGGGTGGGGGTCTCGGGCCGCCAGCGAAAACACATCTTCTCTGGCGGCCTGTCCTAAAGCTGGCCGCCAGCGAAGATGTAGTATTTTCTCTGGCGGCCATCTTAAAACACCGCCAGCGAACATATCACATTTTCGCTGGCGGTAAGGTGACGTAGCCCGCTAGCGAAGATGCCTACATCTTTGCTGGCGGCCCACTTAATCCGCCGCCACCCCTAAATATTTTCTATGGCGGTTCGAATGAACCGACATATGTTGACCGCCAGGGAAAATAGCATCACCTATATCACCAGTCCAGCTAGCAACCATGGCATTTGAGCACGATTTTCTCTCTCTTGTGAACAAATACATAGAGGGAAAGGTTTTGATCTTTAATCTTTTGAAAGATCTACTGCACCAGAGGTTACATATACTTTCTCCTACTCCATTTGTAAAGTTTTTTTTCAATTTTATTGGTTGTTTGTTGAGATTTTGCATAGCAAAAAGTATATGACACGGGGGAAGAAAAGTATTTTTTATTTGTTATTTGGAGCTTAAAATGGGCAAACTTTGTAAGAAATATTGTGCATGATCGATGTTCCATATATATATATTTAGTTTTGATATGTTTATTTGTAGCAGATCTATATATTAGTTAACTGCAGAGAACGCTGAGAAGAAGAGAAAACGAGCTAGTTTTTTATTTTTTTCTAGTTGTTTGTAGTTTGTAGATTTTTGGCTAGCTTTAATTATCTTATCTAGATTATAGTGGTTATAAATATTAATTAGTATAATTTTAATGTGACATATTATCGAAAACATATAAAGTGACGAAGTTGTACATATTTTTTCGCAAATAATGCATAGATGGCGGACAGAGCATGGATGTATAGAGAGAGATACCGGTCCTCATACATTGAAGGAGTTGACATATTCATGAAAGCTGCTAAGAAGAATGCTGCATCTAAGAAGACAAAGGAAATTAGATGTCCATGCTTACATTGCAAGAATCAAAAAATTTGGATCGACCCATCTATAATCGAGCAACACTTGGTGATGCATGGATTTGTTGCAGGCTACACAAATTGGTCACATCATGGAGAGATCCCAAGCAAACAAGTTCCCAACCGGGCGATAGTGCAGGATGAAGTGTTCAGCTGGGACGAGAATTTGATGGTAGTGGCAGAAGAAGGAGAAGAGGAAGTAGAGCCCATTAATGTTGATGATGATGTTGGTGGCGATGATGGTCAGCACAGTATAGTTGATGATGTCGATGATGGTAATGTTTGCGTAGATGATGGTAATTTTGATTTGGAAGAGATGTTGCGTCATGCTAAACCTGAGGTTGTAGCTGGGTCCGCTCGTGGGTTGGAGAACTTCGAATCATTACAAAAGGCAACGAAGGTTCTTTTGTACGATGAGGCAAATGGTTGCATGAAGGATTTCACATTGTTGCGGACGGTGCTTGAACTTATGAGATTGAAAGCCAGAAACGGTTGATCGGACAGTAGTTTCAACGATTTGTTGGTTCTGTTGAAGAAACTATTTCCGCAACCTAACTCCCTGCCAACCAGCACCTATGAAGCGAAGAAGCTTATTTGCCCTTTATCTCTGGGTGTGCGAAAGATACACGCGTGTGTTAACCACTGCGTACTGTTTCGTAAAGAGTACGAGGATTTGGACAGATGCCCAACATGCAACACTAGTCGATACAAAACAAGCCGTAGCCAGTCCGAGCATCAGGATGTTACCCAAGACGAGGTAGAAGACAACAACAAGAAGAAGATCCCCCAGTTGGTCATGTGGTACCTTCCGGTGAAAGATCGATTGAAGCGTTTGTTCTCGAACCCGAGGGATGCCGAACTGATGCGCTGGCATCATGAAAAGCGAAAAAGGGATGGGATGATTCGACATCCGGCAGATGCTCGACAGTGGAAGGAATTTGACAGAAAGTACCATGAGTTTGCAGAGGACCCAAGAAATGTAAGGTTTGCATTGAGCACCGATGGAATGAATCCATTTGGTGACTTGAGCAGTTCACACAGCACGTGGCCAGTACTCCTAACCATGTACAACCTCCCTACGTGGCTGTGTCAGAAAAGGAAGTATATTTTGTTGACCATCCTTGTACAGGGACCACGACAACCTGGCAATGACATGGATGTGTTTCTGGAGCCTTTGCTGGAGGATATGGTGGATCTGTGGAATCACGGGGTCCGGGTTTGGGACGAATTCATGCAGAATTACTTCACGCTTAATGCAATTATCTTTGTCACCATCAACGACTTGCCCGCACTGTTTTCCCTATCAGGACAGCTCAAGGGGAAGACAGGCTGCGTTATTTGTGTTGATGGTACAGTGTACAGGTATCTTCAGGGATCGAAGAAGCTAGTGTACATGCGGCACCGACGTTACTTAAGAAAGAATCACCCGTACCGCTCCAAAGCAGAATATTTCGACAACACTGTTGAGGATGGTGATCCACCAGAACCATGGAAGGGTGATAAAGTGTTCACAATAACGAAAAAGCTCAAGGTTGTTTTTGGGAAGGCCAAAAAGAAGGAAACCAACAAGCGGAAGAGAAATGAGGCCAAAGAGCCAGCAAGCGCTAGCGGGCCATTCAAGAAGCATTCCATTTTCTTTAAGTACCTTCCGTACTGGCAAGATTTAGAGATACGTCATTCTATCGATGTCATGCACCTAGAGAAAAATGTCTTCGATAGCACCATGGGTACTTTACTAGACATACCTAGCAAGACAAAGGATGGGCTGAAGTCCCGTAAGGACCTCGTGAATATGCAGAAAAGGAAAGAGCTTCACCCTGTAGATGAGGGTAACGGAAAAGCGTATCTTCCGCCGGCCTGCTACACCTTGACAAATGAGGAGAAAAAGGCAATGTGCAAATGCCTACGTGGGGTGAGAGTGCCTACTGGTTTCTCCTCAAACATTAAGCGACTGGTATCCATGAATGATTTGTCATTTTTAGGCTACAATTCCCATGATTGCCATGTAATGCTCACAGTATTCCTCGCTATCACCATCAGAGCAATCGAACTATTACACGTTAAGGTGGTCATCACAAAGCTGTGTTACTTCTTCAATGCAATCTCACAGAGAGTAATTGATCTTGACGAGTTAGGTCCTCTCCGCACTTTCGTTATAGAGACCGTGTGCGAGCTTGAGATGTGTTTCCCGCCGTCATTTTTCAATATGATGGAACACCTCATAGTTCATATTGTGCCTCAGATTATTGCACTTGGTCCCCTGTACCTGCATCAGATGTGGCCATTCGAACGGTACATGTCCATTCTAAAAGGCTACGTACGGAACCGTGCCCACCCAGAGGGATCGATGATAGAGGGATATATTACCGAGGAAGTCGTTGAGTGTTGCATTGATTACCTAAAAGAGGGGAAAGCAATTGGTTTACCGGTACCTCGACATGAAGGTAGATTATCTGGAAGAGGGACAAAAGGGCAGAAAAGAATCCACGACGATGATTACAAGAAAGTGAAAGAAGCTCATTTCACTGTGCTGCAACAGCTCGCGATAGTGGAGCCGTACATAGATCAGCACCTTAAGGAATTACAAGCAATGAATACAGGGCGTTCTGATGCATGGATCATGAAACGACACAAGGCTGCCTTTACTGAATGGTTCAAGAACCTCGGCCTACCAGATGGCGATACTACGGAGGAAAAAACTATTAAGAGGTTGGCTGACGGGCCATCAAGTGTTTACACCTCATGGCAAGCATATGATCTGAATGGGTACACATTTTATACTAAAGCGAAAGACCAAAGGAGTGCATGCCAAAACAGTGGCCTTCGAGTAGAGGCAATCGACCCAACTGGACAAAAGAGCACATACTATGGATTCATAGAAGAAATCTGTGAACTGGACTATGGATCCAACATGCAGATTCCACTGTTTCGGTGCCAATGGGTGAAACACCCATCTGGCGTGGTTGTCGACATTTTCGAGCTGACAATCGTCGACCTCGTCAACGTAGGGCACAAGAATGACCCATGGGTACTTGCCGATCGGGCCGCTCAGGTTTTCTATGTGACTGATCCATCTCAGTTGAAGAAAGATATAGTTGTCTCGGGGAAACAAAAGATTTTGGGAGTTGATGATGTCCAAGATGTTGAGGCATATAATCAGTACGAGAACATGACACTCTTCACGGACTTTACAAACAACATTAAGGTCGCGGAAGCAATGATTGGTGATTCCCCGAAGCCATACATGAGGAACAAGGGAGTAGGGAAGAATGTCAAAGGTTAATCTACATATGTAATTATGGTGACCTAAGATGGATGATGAATTTTTGTACGGATGATTACCGACTCTTTTTGTAATTAGTTCTGTGGATATTTTTACATTTAGGCTGTGTTCGGCAGAGAGCGTTCCCAACGCGCACAGTAAACACGGAAAACGGAGCGGTCATTAGCGCGTGATTAATTAAGTATTAGCTAATTTTTTTTTTCAAAAATGGATTAATTTGATTTTTTTAAGCAACTTTTGTATAGAAACTTTTTGCAAAAAAATGCACCGTGTAGTTTGAAAACCGTGCGCGGGCGAAAAGTTACTGTGCGCGCGGGGAAAACAGCTGCCGAACACAGCCTTAGGCTGTCCCGGTTTTGCAGACGCGCACAGTACTTTTCGCCTGCGCACGCTTTTCAAACTACTACACGGTGCATTTTTTTGCAAAAAGTTTCTATACAAAAGTTGCTTAAAAAAATTAAATTAATCCATTATTGAAAAAAAATTAGCTAATACTTAATTAATCACGCACTAATGACCGCTCCGTTTTTCGTGTTTACTGTGCGCGCGGGGAGTTCACACTGCCGAACACAGTCTTATAGTTGTGCAAAGAAAAAAATATTGAAATGGGCCAAACGTTTTTCCTGGCGGTCGAGGACACTTCCGGCCGCCAGCGAAAAAGGTGTTCTCTAGCGGCGAGGTAAGCCGGCCGCCAGCAAAAATGGGTTTCGGTAGCGGGCCGCCTATTCCGGCTGCCAGCAAAAACCTATTTCTCTGGCGGCCAGGTAAGCCGGCCGCTAGCGAAAATGTGTTTCACTAGCGGGCCGCATAATGAGGCCGCCAGCGAAAAAGGTTTTCTCTAGCGGCGAGGTAAGCCGGCCGCCAGCGAAAATGGGTTTCGGTAGCGGGCCGCCTATTCCGGCTGCCAGCGAAAACCTATTTCGCTGGCGGCCAGGTAAGCAGGCCGCTAGCGAAAATGGGTTTCTCTAGCGGGCCGCATAATCGTGCCGCCAGCGAAAAAGGTTTTTTGCTGGCGGCGAGGTAATCCGGCCGTTAGAGAAAATTATTTCGCTAGCGGCCCGCCTAATGTGGCCGCCAGCGAAAATGGGTTTCGCTATATATGGGCGCGCGGGAATCTCAATTTTCACTAAGTCCCGAAGGCGCGAAAACCCTAGAGCCGCCGCCAGGCTGCCAAAATTTTCAGCCGCCGCCGCCAGCAAAAACCTAGCGCCGCCGCCTCCTTTTCGCGCCAGGAGGCAGGTAGCCCCTCACCGCCGCCGGCCGCCTCCTCACCGCCGATGGCCGCCTCCTCACAGCCGCCGGCCGCGTCCTCACCGCCACCGATGGCCACCTCCTCACCGCCGCTGGCCACCTCCTCACCGCCGCCGCCTCCTCCTCACCGCCGCCCGGCCGCCTCCTCACTGCCATCGTCGGCCGCCTCCTCACCGCCGATGGCCGCCTCCTCACCGCCACCGATGGCCACCTCCTCACCGTCGCTGGCCACCTCCTCGCAGCCGGCGGCGGCCGCCTCCTCACCGCCGATGGCCGCGTCCTCACAGCCGCCGGCGGCCGCGTCCTCATCGCCGCCGCCTCCTCTTCTTCCTCTGCTCGCCGCCTCCTCATAGCCGTCGACGGCCGCGTCCTCACCGCCGCCGCCTCCTCTTCTTCCTCTGCTCGCCGCCTCATCCAGGTACCCCTGTCGCCGCCGACTCTTTTTTCCGATGAATGGAATGGATGAATGAATGAGTGGATCGATGAATGGATGGATGAATCAATGGATGGATCGATGATTGATTGTTTGTATCGATGAATGGATGGATTATTGATTGATTGTATGAATGGATGGATTAGGGTTGAATGGATGGATTAATTAAAAATTCTGTAAAAATTTGAAGCTCTATATCCATTCTGTAAAAATTCTATAGTTTGATCTTTGTTTCAACCTGCCAAATGATTGGGAGCAAACTTTGAGTTCATGAACATTTGGTAGTAGTATTGAGAATTCTTTGTACAGACTATGTACGGGCTAATAAAAAAGAATGATATGTGGGAAAATTTTTGACAGCAAGCTAATAAGCTGCTTACCTCTGTATCACCATCCATATTACCAAGTCTATACTGGGTTGCTGAAGAAAACAAATGATTTAATCGTAAATAAGGGGGAAAGAAACTTTCATCAAATACAGAGGAAAGTATTTACCATCAGCTTTCTCATTCTGTTGCAAGCTACTTAGGAGGTTTGTGATGAGATCCTAAGTGAAGGAAATGGAGAATGGTTAGTTTGTCAAAAACTCAAAATACTGCAAATAATTATACTACTGCCCATACTTAGAGGTCACTAGATTAAGCTACTCCCATACTTGCTGAAATGTGGTCTGCTGAAATGCCACTTGTTGGAACTTCCTGAACCTGTCAAGTAAGATTTTGTTTAGTATCCCTTGTAGTGATCTTGTTCAGTCTGGAGCACAACCTATTGAAGTGTATCCTACTGTTTTCTTTTAGTGATACCGTGAATCTAAGCTTAATTTCAGTTAAGCCTAAGTATATCATCTGATCCTATAGCTGCAGTTGTTGAGGGCTATTCTTGATTAGTAGATTAATTGTGAAGGTGTTGCTTGATAGCTTCATCTATCAGCCAATTGGACTGGAAGTTGTTTGTATATGATAATGGAGTGAAATTCTGTTTAATTCTGTTTATTCCAAAAGATATAGGAAGTGTAACCATTCAGTTGGCCTATGAAAATAGAAATGGTTATGTGTTAATTATAAGGAGTAGATAATATCAGTATTTGTTTGTAATGTGCTATTTTAATGAGTATAGTCGATGTGATTATGTGCTATTTTAATGTGCTTTTGATTTGAACTGATTTCCCTTCTCCCCTGATAAATTTATGCTTGTAATCGGCACTAGGTTAGCTACATTTTTCTTGGATGAATGATTCACTAAGAATACATGAATACATGTACTGTTAAAGTAGGACTAATAGTCATACGTATGTTTATTACTGCATTTTATTAATAGAAATGATTTTGACTTTCAGGAGTGTGATTTGTCCTTGAGGATCTTGTATATACAGTAATTTTGGATTAGCAGTTTGTCCACTCTAGTTTTATTTAATGTATGGTGAAGGTAATATGGAGGAAGACCAGAAGAGTTCGTGAAACTAAAAGCAATTTGTTTGTCACTTTTCAAATGAAACAGTTGGTTTATCATCATGAAGATAAAAATGCATTGCTTTTTGAGAATTATCAGTCATGAAGCTAGAAGAAAAAATGGTGTTCTTATTTAGTATCTGTTTATGTAATAAAATGCACAACTGGGAAGTGTATCCGTTTTGCCGATTAGGGTTTTGTATTAATATATAATTTGACCGTTTTGACCTAATTGTTTGAAGTATCAGATGTATATATTAAATTGCACCAAAATTCTAGTGAGTTCTGTATATTGAATAGCACCTACATGAATTTCCTCATGATTGTATATTGCATCAATTATTTTTAAATATTCAATGAACTTAACTGTATTTAGATGCCCTTATTTTTGGATTAAATCAAATATTGCATCACTATTTATATCTACTCTATCCGTCCAAAATATAAGTATTTTTGGATTAAAAAAATATCCCAAAATTAATATAAGGATTCCTAAAGACTCAAAAACATTTAAAAAGACTAAATTACACATTATTTAGATGCCCTTATTTTTCCTTTTTAACTCTTTTAAGAAAGATGTAACGATTCCATTCCGCATCTAATATAAACTCACCTTAAAAGGATATCAACGGAAAAACCGACCGAAGCGGAACCCTCGGGCGCCAAGGGCAAGCAAACTCCACCGATGCTTGAGGAGGATATTTGCACACAAGTAGTCGCGGAGGAATCATCGCCGTCAAGTTCCGGTGAGGAAGGGAGTGGATCGTATCACTCGCCGAGTGACCCCCATCCTTCTCCTGCAAGGAAGAAAAAGGGTGGGAGCGACAATGAAGAAGTCGACTCCGACTACATCCCCCGCGAACCGGTGGTACGTAACATATTGTATATGATTAGTTCCGATCATATTAAGTATATATATCGATTATAACCGATGTCATGTGAAATGCAAATATAGAAGAATGCTCCACGCCGATCTAAAAGGAAAGCCCAAGCCGCACCTGAAGCGGAAGCCGAAGCTGGAGCTGTCGTGCGCGTCTCAGCTTCAAGTAAACCCAAGAAAAGAAGGGGCGAGCGAGGGAAGAACATGTTGTTGAAAGAAGTCAGCGTGCTGACGCGGATCAGTGAGAAAGGGGAACCCCTATCACTCGAAGATTCATGTTCCAAGTATAGCAACCAATGCGGGGCGATAGTTAGGGATATCGTGGAGATCACATGGAAGGATTGGAAGAAAGTTCCTGACACTACAAAGAACAGCTGTTGGACGTCGCTGCAAAGCAGGTTTGAGTATCCACAAGGGACAGACGACGATGCAGCGAAGGTCTATGCACTCAAGACCATGGGCAAGCTGTGGCGGAACTGGAAAACAGACCTTAACAAGAAATATGTTCAGAAGGGACGTACGCCGTTTACGGACTACGGAAAGATAACACCAGCCCAGTGGGATGAGTTCGTTGCCCTGAAGACATCGGCGGAGGAAAAGGAGAAGAGCCAGAGGATGTCTGAACTAGCAAGAAGGAATGAATATCCTCATCGTTTGGGATCGACCGGTTACCGTCCAGCGGTTAAGAAATGGACAAAACAAGATGAAGAGATGGAAAAGGCTGGGAAACCGGTTCCTATGAAAAATCACAACCCACGAACCAGGAACTGGGTGCGTGCAAGAACACCGGCCTTCACCCCGGAGGGGGATGTAGTCTTCAAGGATCCAAAGCTCCAGGAGGTAGCTGTCAAGATGAAGAACATCGTCACGCAGCAAGAGGCCGTGATGTTCGTGCCAGATAGAGACCGGGACGAGCTGACCTATGCGTTGGGCAACCCGGAGCACTCTGGCCGTGTCCGGGGAGTATCCTCAAAGACTAGCTGGAAGGATGGATTCAAAGAGGATGCTCATACCTACAAGAAACGTGATCGCTATAAGGAGGAGATAGAATCCCAGGCTAGGGCAGCAGCTCGTGAGGAATGCCATAGATATTGGAGGCAGAATATGATGCACGGTGGTGCCGTTTCGCAGCCTGATCCGAGCCATCCGATGGACGATGTAACGGAGGATACTCCTTGCAAGCTCTTGATTCCGGTTGGCAGGGCAGGAAAGAAAATACAGGTTGCAACTGGGAGGTTCATACCGGGCCGCAGATTCCATTGCCAAGACATTCCGGATGACTATGCCAAGGTAGAGGTCAGGACGGTCAATGAGGCTCACCGGATGCATGAGATCGACATTCCAACACTCGAGGGGATTGTGTACCTTGGAGATGCCGTTGACCAGTTTGTACTGTGGCACAAGAATGATATTCAACTAGGGTCAACGGATGGAACAGATCGTCCGCCAAGGATACCGGTGTCACCGCCTCGTCCACCAAGGGAACAAGAACCGAGGGATCCTCTAGTTTCATCACCTCCGCAATCAGATCATCTAGTTGCATCACCTCCAAGATCAGAGCCTGCTGTTGCGTCACCTCCAATTGAAAAGGAGACAGAAGTACAATCAGGGCTTGAAAAGGATCAATCAGAAGTACAAGTTCAGGAAGTGCCTCCGGCACAACAATCAGAGCGTGCACAATCAGGGCCTGAGAGGACAATGCCCGATGAACTAGACCCATCGCAAACACAGCCATCGCAACCGGAGGAACCTAAGGGTGCCGATGTGCCAGTGATGGTAAGGACACACAAGCCCAAGGAAAAAGTGAATCGAAGAAAAGATATATGATAACGGCATTCCGAAGAAGGGACAAAGATATCAAAGATGCCGATTTTGATGACAGAAAATTAACAGGCCTCAAGGAAACCATGGAAGATTATCTCAATTATATCAACTGCCCGGATGTGCCGCATGAGTTTCAGAATGGCCAACCATTCATCCATGCCTGGCAACTAACAGAAGGACCGTGGCAACTAAGGAGGTGGCATGAATGGTACATCAGGGCAAGCACCATAAAAGGCCTTTCATCGTTCACAGTTGCCGTGCAGGAGAACATCTTCTGGAGCGGGCCATGCCTATTCCAAGTCCATTTCTCCGATATGCATGCCCTCTACCGTCGGAAGAGGCTCGACGCCAATTTGGTCGGCATCTGGTGTCTGTAAGTGCATGACTGGAACGTGTCAATAAATCATTGTACCTATGTGC
>BDMV01000007.1:51944736-51980963 GCA_008326285.1 Oryza officinalis | reverse complement strand
CACCGACCCAAGTGTCGGGTTTTCCAAGCATTTTGTAAACTCAAGTTTTACCCAGGTGATCAATTTTAAAGTTTGAGGGGAGTCCCGATATTCGTACCCGAGGTACGGATACCGAGGCATCACCTGAGGGGTGACAAGGGTGTTAGGGTATTCAAATATCAAGGAAGGTGAATGCAGCAATTGGGTAGGGCCTAACGGTTATATTGCAAACCGAGGCCAAGTGCCAAGTGTAACCTAAACATGCATAGTTTGCGGAAACAAAATACTTAATTTAAATTATAGGTTCAATTGATCAAAGGTGACTTGCCTTGCTCGAGATCTTGAGCTTCTTCCTCGAAATCCGCGCACTGCGGGTCTTCGGGCTCCGAGACTACACGCGAAACGAGACGACTCAACAAAGCGATAAAAAGAAGCCCTATTAAAGACCACTAAGCGTGCCATTAGGTAGATCTCGATTTTTGAGGAATTTTGGAAGTGGAACAGAGTCAATCGGACGAACGGGTGAAAAGATATGAGTTTTCGAAGATTAAAGGATTTTCTAGAATAAAGAAAAGGAATTAATAATTAATTAATAATTCCCTGGAAAAAGAAAGGAAGGAGGGGCTGAATTTAGACTTCAATTCGGGCGGCTAAAAGCAGCCCAAGGGATTTGAGTGGGCGCGGCCGAAACAATTGGGCCGGCGGCCCGAAGGGAATCGGCCTAGGTCGATCGGCGCGCGAGAGGGATTAGGCCGATGGGCCGGGAGCCGATGGCCGAAAAGGCCGAGCGGACCGGCGCTCACGGGCGCGGCCCAAACCGAGTGACACGGCCTGGTCCGTGCGGCGCGCGGCCTGGTCCGGTCAACGGGGCCGACGAGCCGGACCAAAGGACTTGGGCCGATGTCCCAAGGGGAAGTGTGGCCGGGTGGCCGATGCAGGAGCGAGGCCGAGCGGCCGATGCGGGCACGGGCTGACTGGGCCGAGTGAGGGGGGAGGGGGCCAATGGGCCGGTGCAGGCCGCGGCCTACGCGGGTGGACGATTCGGTGGACCGCGACCACCACGCGGGTGCTAGGGCGGGGCCCGCCTGGCAGCGGCGCGGTCTACGCAGACCGGGTGCACGGAGGGAAAAGAAGGGGTGCGCCGGCTGGCGCTTGCGTGGCGCCTGCGTGGCAGCCACGTAGGCCGGCCGGGCAAGAAAAGGGGAGAGGGCGCCGGGCGACGGCGGCGACGGCGGAGAGGGGGCGAGCTCGGGGGCGGTAATGGCGGCCCGGCGGAGGGGGGGTGTTTTGTAGGGGGTTTTAGGTCGGTTTCGGAGGGGAGGAAATGCCGATTTTAGGCCGGGGAGAGGCGGTGCGGCAAGCGGAGCAGGGGACCGGCGGAAGCGGCCAACGCGGCGCGGCAGGGTGACGTCGGCGGCGGTCGGTCGCCGGGAAAAAAGGAAAAAGGGGAGAGGGAAAAGAGGGGCTCGGCCCCTAGCCGATTCGGGTAAGGAGAAAAGCGGAGAGGGGAGGGGGCGCGCGCTCGGCGCCTTGGCGGCATGCGCGCGCAGCGCAGCGGCGGGGCCGAGGCGGGGGCCAGCGGCGGGCGGACGGAACGGCGCCGGTGGGAGAGAGCCTCGGGAGAGAGAAGAAACGGGAAAGAGAGAGAAGAGAGCGAGCGCGGACCGGCTCGGGCGCGGACCGGGCCGAGCGGCCTGGCGCGGCCCAGCGGGGAAGGAGGCGGCGGGCAGGCGCGGGGAGGGGGGGGGAGCTGGGCCGGGGCGGCCCAGGGAAAGAAGGAGGCCGAGAGGGGGCCGGGGGCGGCCCAGGAGGGGGGGGGAGAAAGGGAAACAGGCCGAGAGGGAAAACGGCCCGGGCAAGGGAGGTAAAAGACTTTTTCTGAGGGTTTGGTTTTGGGAGGTTTAGGGCTCGGATTTGAAATCCGATTTCGCGGTTTTCTCCGGGATTGAATGAGAGGGGAGACACGAGACCTTGGCACACGACAAGACTCAACCGAAGAGCAAATTTTCGCAATTAGGGTTTTTAGCAGATTAGTTTTCCCGCTAACGCCGCGACAAAACGGGCGTTACAAACCAACCCCCCTAACAAGAATCTCGTCCCCGAGATTCAGCACCTAAGGGAGCAGCTCCGGGAACTGGGCACGGAGAAGATCTTCGCGTTCCCAAGTTGCTTCATCCTCTGAGTGGTTGCTCCACTGCACCTTGTAGAACTTAACGGTCTTTCTTCGAGTCTGACGTTCAGCCTCTTCAAGAACTCTGGTTGGTCTCTCTTTGTAGGTCAGGTTCTTCTCCAGTTCTATACTTCCCAAGGGAACTTGTTCCTTTGGAACACGAAGACATTTCTTTAACTGGGACACATGGAACACATTGTGCACATCTGTCAATCCTTCTGGCAGTTCGAGCTGGTAGGCAACTTCGCCGCGTCTGGCGGTGATGAGGTAGGGGCCGATGTAGCGAGGAGCTAACTTGCCGGACATTCCAAAGCTCTTTAGACCACGGAGTGGAGACACTCGCAGGTACACGTGATCTCCCACTGCAAACTCGAGATCACGTCTCCGATTATCTGCATAGCTTTTCTGTCGGGTCTGAGCTGTTTTCAGGCGGTCTCGAATCAACTTGACTTGCTTTTCAGCTTCCTTCAACACGTCAGGTCCAAACACTTGCGCTTCGCCTACCTCGTTCCAACACAACGGGGTGCGACACTTTCATCCGAACAGGGCTTCATTTGGGGACATCCGGATGCTGGATTGGTAACTGTTGTTGTAGGAGAACTCAGCGTAAGGGAGACAACAATCCCATGTGCCTTCGAAGTCCAAGGCACATGCTCGAAGCATGTCCTCCAGGATCTGGTTAACTCGTTCTGTCTGCCCATCTGTCTGCGGGTGATAGGCGGTACTGAAGTTTAAATTGGTACCCATTGCCTCGTGTAACTGTTGCCAGAATCTTGAGGTAAATTGGGTGCCTCGATCCGACACAATCTTCTTTGGGCAACCGTATCGGCAAACCACGTGGGTCATGTATAGGTCTGCCAGCTTTTTCCCATCGTAGGTGATCTTCACTGGTACAAAGTGAGCTGCCTTGGTTAGGCGGTCCACGATCACCCAGATGGAGTCATACCCACTAGGGGTCCTTGGTAAACCGGTAATGAAATCCATACCGATCTCTTCCCATTTCCACTCGGGAATTCGAAGGGGTTGTAACAAACCGGCGGGTTTCTGATGTTCGGCCTTTACTCTTTGGCAGATGTCACATAAGGCTACATACTCTGCAACATCTCGCTTCATTCCAGCCCACCAAAAGTATTCCTTGATGTCTTGGTACATCTTGGTACTCCCTGGATGGATGGAGTACGCTGACTCATGAGCTTCTCTCAGAATGAGACCCCTTAATTCCTTTTTGGCTGGCACGCAGATGCGGGATCCGAACCAAACAGTATCCTGGTCGTCGATGGTGAAGCCTTTGAGTCTTTTCTTACGGATCTTATCCTTCATTCCTTTCATACCCTCGTCTTCTCGTTGCGCTTCTCGAATTTGAACTTCTAGGGTCGGTTGCACTGTAAGACTGGCTAGGTTTCCGGTGGGAACCACGGTCACTTTCAACCTCTCGATTTCTCGACACAGGTCATCCTGTGTTGGCCAAACTAGGGCGGTAGCACAGTAGGTCTTGCGACTTAACGCGTCGGCGACCACATTTGCTTTTCCAGGGTGGTAGTGTATACCGAGATTATAATCCTTGATTAATTCCAACCATCTTCTTCGTCTCATGTTCAATTCACTCTGAGTAAAGATGTATTTGAGACTTTTGTGATCGGTGTAAATCTCACATCTGTTTCCAACCAGGTAGTGACGCCAAATTTTCAGGGCATGAACCACAGCTGCCAATTCCAGATCATGCGTAGGGTAGTTGACCTCATGGGGCCTGAGTTGTCTTGAAGCGTAGGCCACCACCTTTCGGTCTTGCATTAAGACACATCCTAGACCTTGTCTCGATGCATCACAGAAGATCTCAAAATCCTTCCGGATGTCAGGCAGGGTGTTGCCACTAGGGGCATGCTGCTGGGGCGACGGAGTAAGGCGGGGCACTGGCGGACGGGGAGTAAAGCCAGGTTGGCGACTGAGTTGATGGGCAGGTTGGTGGTACTGCATGGGATGTCCAACACGAGGGCGGGGCACACCTCGGAATGGGGGTGCTTGGTGGGTAGACTTGCGCTTCTTGTATTCCTTAGTTGCCTCTTTTCTGGCATCCTCCAGAAGCAAGGCCTTGTTGACCATGTGCTGGAAAGTGGGGAAGTCATGGGCAAGCAACTGGATTCTCAACCCTACTGCGATTCCCTTCAAGAACTTCCTGATCTTTTTCTTGTCGGAGTTCACTTCTTCGGGAGCATACCGAGCCAATTTGTTGAAGCGACTCAAGTACTCATTGACGCTTTCTGTACCTTGCTTCAGACGATTGAACTCTTCTTTCTTCATGTCGATGGTACTTTCGGGCACATGAGCTGCACTGAAGGCATCGGCGAACTCTGCCCACTCAATGTTGACAGCGTCCGGATGGGCATTACAGTAATTCTCCCACCAGTCGGCTGCAGAACCTCTCAACTGATGTGCAGCAAAAAGGGTCTTTTCCACTGGGGTGCACTGCACTAGGTTGAGTTTTCTCTCAACATCCTTTAGCCAATCGTCGGCCTCAACGGGCTCGACGGTGTGAGAGAATTCCGGTGGATGGGATCTTAGAAAGTCCGTTAGCTTGGATCTGTGATTGTTGTTATGGAAAGGCACTGGGTGCGGAGCCTGCGGCTGCAAATTCTGCTGGATGCCTGCAATGGCTTGGGCTAAGCCCTGCAAGATCTGAGTCTGAACTGCCATCATGTGCTGGTAATCTGCCTGAAGCTGGGGAGGCGGGGGTAAGTCCTGTGCACGGTTTGCTGCAGGATCTGCCTGAGCTGGAGCATTAACCGGTTCATTCCCTGACTCATTTTCCGATTCTGGTTCTTCCCTGCGGGTTTCGTAACCCAAACGAGCTGGAGCACGAGCCACACGACGGGGACGGGTAGCCATCTAATCTCCCAGAAAAGGGCGGGGTAAGAAAACAGAACAGCACTTAAAAAGGGAAGAAGTAAAGTAAACGAGCTCAGAAAGCACACACTAGTCATAAAGCTTTTCTCAACTCGGAAAGCACCTAAAACAACGGGTGTGGACAAGTCACAGAGCTGCGCCGAGCTTGACTGTACGCACACCACCTCAGAGATCCAGACTACCAGACAACACCCACAACAACACACTCACACACTACCTCGCCACGACTCCGAAAGAGTTGGCGGCGGTACAAAAGGTCTAGCACACGAACTCCACCTGCAGCAGACGAACTCTACTGCTCTCCTGCCTGGCTGGCTCCGGTGGTCGGCTCGTCTGAAGAGGACACGTCGATCGGCGCACGCGAAGGGACCGGCGGAACCTGTCGAGGGCCGGCAGCAGGGCGGCCTGCTGGCGGGGTAGGAGCTGGGTGGTCGAAACGGAACACGGTGGAGGAGCCCACAACGCGCTTCCGCGCGGTGCGGATCAGTCGGAGCCCACGGCGGCTGACGACTGGGGTGTGACCTGGGGTGTAGGAGGGGCTGGCACGGTGGGGGTAGGGAGAGTAAACTGGCGAGTACGGCACACGCGGGCTGGGGGAGCGTGGGCCGCTGGGAGTGCGAGCAGAGCCACGTGAACTGTAGAAGGACAGGTGGCTGGAGTGGCAAAGGCGGCCAGAGTCCCAGGAGGTAGTGTCCACGGAGGTGACACCCTCCTCAGCAAGGCGGGCCTCCAGTGCGGCGTAGCGGCGAGCCAAGGAGCGGTAAGCCTCAAGGAGAAGGTCGTGCTGAGTGGCCTGAGCGCCAGAAAGCTCCACCATGCGCGTCAGCGCAGGGTGCGACTCACGGTAAGGGCAAGGGTAGCGGCTGTCTGCACGGCCAGGAGGGAGCTGCGGGATCAGCCGGAAGGCCGAACCTGCAAGGCGACGACGGTAGTCGTAGGCCAAGCGACGCAGAGCGGTCCAGGAGAGGTCCTGGTACGCGAGCTGGAGCGTGGGGCGAGCCAAGTTGAAGTGGTGAGGGCGAAGGCCAGCGCTGTGTGTACCTCCGCGGGGGTAAAGGTACACGGACAGCTCACAGCGGGGAGGGAAGCGGTCCACGGAGTACCCAGCGTACTCGGGACAAGAGAAGCCAAGGAAGCCAGCGAGGTCTCTCAGCTGGTCGACGTGGTGACCCTCACCAACGCCGTGGGAACTGTGGGTGGCGTTGACTGCCATCTACAATTTTGAAAAAGAAAGAGAAGTCAGTAACCAGTTTTGTAAACAGAGTAAGAGAAGAAGAAAAGAACCGAACTTTTCGCAAATAGCTTTTTCAGAACTTAGCATCCTTACGGTCATCTAACGTCGGGTTTCGTCCTAGGCCAAAGCTGCGCTCTGATACCATCTTCTGTCACGCCCCAAACTGGCCCCGGGCGGAGACCAGGATAGAGCGGTCCAGATTGACCTGTATGCCTGTACCAGTCCCAGGAAATAGCGCTGGTACAACAGGAAGACTGAATATCACAACAACAGCGGTCTCTTTATTTAAGAGTAGGATTACAACCAGGGTTGGAACTGCGGACAGAACCCGAGTTCACAACAGCATTACAAAAAGGCGGAAGCGGAAAGCGGAGACTAGCCCTAAGCCACAAGCAAAGCCTTGGGGAAGGCCGAAACCCTACTACTGCTCGAAGTCTGCTTGCTCCTGGAAGAACTCTTCATCAGCAGGGTCCACCTCTTCATCTTCGAGAACTGGGGGGGGTTTAATTATATAGAGCAAGGGTGAGTACGGGAGTACTCAGCAAGTCAGGGGAATTAAGTGTTTAATGCAAGCTTCAAGGGAAAGCCAGTTGTTTTTCACAATTGGTTTTAGTTTAAGACTTTAGAAACATCTAAGTCAGTGCTTCTCAACGACACGGATGAGAAAGTGCGTCTCATCCGGCCGGAGCAGTGAAAATGTATCGATTGATTCTTGTCGGCACGAGAGGCTCCCTGCCAATCGTTCACCGACCCGGCTGCACCAACAGCCACAACTCACGCACCTCGGTACGAGAGGCTCCCTGCCAATCGTCACCGACTCCGGCTGCTTCAACAGCCACAACTCACACACGCTCGGTACGAGAGGCTCCCTGCCAATCGTCACCGACTCCGGCTGCTTCAACAGCCACAAGTCAACACGTCGGTACGAGAGGCTCCCTGCCAATCGTCACCGACCCGGCTGCTTCAACAGCCTTAAACCAAGCACAGAACGGAAAACCATACTGTGCCAGGAAGCCCAGGGGTCCTCCCCGACACCACCCCGGCGAATCCACTTGTCCCTCGGCATCAAGATTTCCCTGGCCTAGCTAATTACTCAGCCAGGGGCGTCCCATATCACCCATGTGGTCGTACTTGACATATGCTTGGATGTAATTCCCAAGGAAACGGTCCTTAGAGCGAGAACGAGCAGACCGTACCTCCAGTACGTCTCCCGTACCGCGAGTTTTAGAAACTCACTTTAGCTTTCAAGACCCGACCCAAGTGTCGGGTTTTCCAAGCATTTTGTAAACTCAAGTTTTACCCAGGTGATTAATTTTAAAGTTCGAGGGGAGTCCCGATATTCGTACCCGAGGTACGGATACCGAGGCATCACCTGAGGGGTGACAAGGGTGTTATGGTATTCAAATATCAAGGAAGGTGAATGCAGCAATTGGGTAGGGCCTGACGGTTATATTGCAAACCGAGGCCAAGTGCCAAGTGTAACCTAAACATGCATAGTTTGCGGAAACAAAATACTTAATTTAAATTATAGGTTCAATTGATCAAAGGAGATCTTGAGCTTCTTCCTCGAAATCCGCGCACTGCGGGTCTTCGGGCTCCGAGACTACACGCAAAACGAGACGACTCAACAAAGCGATAAAAAGAAGCCCTATTAAAGACCACTAAGCGTGCCATTAGGTAGATCTCGATTTTTGAGGAATTTTGGAAGTGGAACGGAGTCAATCGGACGAACGGGTGAAAAGATATGAGTTTCCGAAGATTAAAGGATTTTCTGGAATAAAGAAAAGGAATTAATAATTAATTAATAATTCCCTGGAAAAAGAAAGGAAGGAGGGGCTGAATTTAGACTTCAATTCGGGCGGCTAAAAGCAGCCCAAGGGATTTGAGTGGGCGCGGCCGAAACAATTGGGCCGGCGGCCCGAAGGGAATCGGCCTAGGTCGATCGGCGCGCGAGAGGGATTAGGCCGATGGGCCGGGAGCCGATGGCGGAAGGCCGATGGCCGAAAAGGCCGAGCGGACCGGCGCTCACGGGCGTGGCCCAAACCGAGTGACACGGCCTGGTCCGTGCGGCGCGCGGCCTGGTCCGGTCAACGGGGCCGACGAGCCGGACCAAAGGACTCGGGCCGATGGCCCAAGGGGAAGTGAGGCCGGGTGGCCGATGCAGGAGCGAGGCCGAGCGGCCGATGCGGGCACGGGCCGACTGGGCCGAGTGAGGGGGGAGGGGGCCGATGGGCCGGTGCAGGCCGCGGCCTACGCGGGTGGACGATCCGGTGGACCGCGACCACCACGCGGGTGCTAGGGCGGGGCCCGCCTGGCAGCGGCGCGGGCTACGCAGACCGGGTGCACGGAGGGAAAAGAAGGGGTGCGCCGGCTGGCGCTTGCGTGGCGCCTGCGTGGCAGCCACGTAGGCCGGCCGGGCAAGAAAAGGGGAGAGGGCGCCGGGCGACGGCGGCGACGGCGGAGAGGGGGCGAGCTCGGGGGCGGTAATGGCGGCCCGGCGGAGGGGGGGTGTTTTGTAGGGGGTTTTAGGTCGGTTTCGGAGGGGAGGAAATGCCGATTTTAGGCCGGGGAGAGGCGGTGCGGCAAGCGGAGCAGGGGACCGGCGGAAGCGGCCAACGCGGCGCGGCAGGGTGACGTCGGCGGCGGTCGGTCGCCGGGAAAAAAGGAAAAAGGGGAGAGGGAAAAGAGGGGCTCGGCCCCTAGCCGATTCGGGTAAGGAGAAAAGCGGAGAGGGGAGGGGGCGCGCGCTCGGCGCCTTGGCGGCATGCGCGCGCAGCGCAGCGCGGCGGGGCCGAGGCGGGGCCAGCGGCGGTCGCGGACGGGAACGGCGCCGGTGGGAGAGAGCCTCGGGAGAGAGAAGAAACGGGAAAGAGAGAAAGAGAGCGAGCTGCGGGACGCGGCTCGGGCGCGGACCGGGCCGAGCGGCCTGGCGCGGCCCAGCGGGGAAAGAGGCGGGCTGGGCAGGCGCGCGGCGGGGGGGGGGAGCTGGGCCGGGCGACGGCCCAGGGAAAGAAGGAGGCCGAGGGTTGGGCCGGGCGGCGGCCCAAGGAGGGGGGGGAGAAAGGGAAACGGCCGAGAGGGAAAACAGCCCGGGTCAGGGAGGTAGAACAGACTTTTTCTGAGGGTTTGGTTCTGGGAGGTTTAGGGCTCGGATTTGAAATCCGATTTCGCGGTTTTCTCCGGGATTGAACTGAGAGGGGAGACACGAGACCTTGGCACACGACAAGACTCAACCGAAGAGCAAAATTTTCGGCAATTAGGGTTTTTAGCAGATTAGTTTTCCCGCTAACGCCGCGACAAAACGGGCGTTACACGGACCGCGCCTGAACGGCCCCCGAGGCCCGTCGGAAGTCCAGGCCTCGGGACCCGAGGGGAGCGCTCCCAGCTCCCCTAGATTGATTGCTTGGATCACTGAGATCCAGGCGTATCTCGCAGATAAGACTCTACCCGAGGACCGCGAAGGGAGTGAACGCGTCCGTCGCATCTCCAAGCGCTACGTGCTGGTGGAAGGGACCCTCTATCGGCGCGGGGCTAACGGAGTCCTCCTGAAGTGCATTCCTCGGGAACAAGGCGTCGAGCTTCTCGCCGATGTCCATGAAGGCGAGTGCGGAGCCCACTCCGCCTCGCGCACCTTGGTTGGCAAGGCCTTTCGCTAGGGTTTCTATTGGCCGACGGCTCTCACCGATGCGGTCGACCTGGTCCGGCGGTGCAGGGCGTGCCAGTTCCACGCCAAGCAAACGCATCAGCCGGCCCAGGCCCTGCAGACCATACCTCTTTCGTGGCCATTTGCTGTCTGGGGGCTCGATATCCTGGGACCGTTCAGGCGGGCCCCGGGCGGGTTCGAGTATCTGTATGTCGCTGTCGACAAGTTCACTAAGTGGCCCGAGGCTTATCCGGTCATCAAGATCGATAAGCACTCCGCCCTTAAGTTCATCAGGGGCATCACTGCTCGGTTCGGGGTACCTAACCGTATCATTACGGATAACGGCACCCAGTTCACTAGTGAGCTCTTCGGCGACTACTGCGAGGACATGGGTATCAAACTCTGCTTCGCCTCACCCGCCCACCCCAGAAGCAACGGCCAGGTGGAGCGCGCCAACGCGGAAATCCTCAAGGGCCTCAAAACCAAGACCTTCAACGTCCTCAAGAAGCACGGCGATTCGTGGATCGAGGAGCTGCCAGCGGTGCTCTGGGCGAACCGAACCACGCCAAGCCGAGCAACCGGGGAAACGCCTTTCTTCCTCGTCTACGGCGCGGAAGCGGTCCTCCCATCTGAGCTCACCCTGAGGTCCCCTCGGGTCACCATGTATTGCGAGGCTGATCAAGATCAGCTTCGCCGAGACGACCTCGACTATCTAGGAAGAGCGAAGGCGGCGCGCGGCCCTTCGAGCCGCGCGCTACCAGCAGAGCCTGCGGCGCTACCATCAGCGCCACGTCCGGGCCCGATCACTCTGCGTCGACGACCTCGTCCTACGCCGCGTCCAAACGCGTGCTGGACTGAGCAAGCTCTCACCAATGTGGGAGGGTCCGTATCGAGTGATCGGCGTCCCCCGGCCGGGCTCGGTTCGGTTGGCCACGGGCGACGGCACAGAGCTGCCTAACCCGTGGAACATCGAACACCTTCGTCGCTTCTACCCCTAATGGGGGTCGGGTGTCTGTCTCGGGCTCGGGCCAACCCCGCACCCCCCCGGGCGTGCAGGGTTGGCCGGGGGCTACCACATGCACATACTTATCTTTTTTCTCTTCCGTATTTCAGTAAAAGCACTTTCGATTTCCAGAGGACCGTGTCTGTGCCGTCGCTTCCTTTTGAAGAATCTCGGCTTGAGTTAGTACGCTCGTGCTCGGCCCTGCCCTCGGTGGCCCGGGCCGGCTAAAACCGCCAAACGGGGCCCAGAACCGAGCCGTGCCCCGGGGCGTGGTGAACTCCGGGGGGGAATCGGCAAAGGCCCACAATCGGGTCCTCTTAACCCTCGGTCACCGCGCTCCCGGCCTGGCCAGTCTCGACACGCGGATCTCCCCAGGCACTAGCCCCGACCCGCGCCGTTTGAGGCTGGGACCTGGGCACGAGCCCTTGCTCAAGCCAAGACTCAGAAGGACCGCGGCACAGACCATCCTCGTCTTATACGCACAACAAACATAACTGACATAGAAATTTCCTCTTTATTTGATTGCAGATTAAACCAGTCTATACAAGCAGGGGGCTTGAAGGCCTCGGAAGAAGACGGACCGCCCCGGGTAGTCTGGCGCCGGGCGTCCCTCGCCCAGCGTGACCACCACCCGGCCGGTGGCAGATTCCGGCATGAACCGGCACGGCAGCCCGGCCTGCCTCTCGCTTGTAATGCGGGAAGGCGGCAACACGCTACCGTCGAGCGGTGCGGAGCCCCGTGCCATGGCGCCGGCGGAGGAGGAGCTTGAGAGCGAGCGCGTGTGGCAAGAGTAGAGCACAGGAAACGAAGAGCTAGGGCACGAGTGGCGAAGGCAAAGGGAAAAATGGAGAGAGGAAGGAAACGAATCCCTTCCTCGGCGTCTTTATACCCTTGCCAACGCTATGCCCGGCTCCTCGCTTCCCGCGCCCGCTACCTCGCCCCCTCGTTTCTCGCTCCCTCGCCTCCACTAACCCCACTCGCCCGTTTGCGGCGCAAGCGGCAGACGTGCGGACGTGGCGGTTGAAATGGGGCAGATGATGCGCGCATTAACTGCGCTCGCCGACCGTGAAAAACGCCATCATCATATCCCCAGGCAAAACGAACCGGCACGTCCCGATTCCCGCGCTGCTCGAGTAATGCAGCGGTCTTGAAGAGGCCGCTCATTATCGTCGGTCGGTTTTCTCTTGCCGATGCGCGTGATTCGCGACCGTTGGGTTCCTGTCCGCCTGTAGGGACCGGCCCCATCCGTCACCGGGCCTAAGGAGTGGCGTCACGCCCGAGCGCTTCCCTCGAGGGGGGCGGTCGCCCTGGCATAACGTCGGGGGCTACTGTCGGTGACATGGGACCGGGGGTGTCATGACTAGAGGCTTGGGTAGCCGTGGTCCTCCACGTGTCCCGACCCCCTCGGGGGGGTCGGGCCCGAGGGTGACGTGGCCACCCCTTCCTCTGTCTCCCCGAGGGGTCGGGCCGCTCCCGTTTCGGCCCCGAGGGCTGGGGCGCCCTGACCCCCTGTGATTTTGGCGCCACGTGTGCGGGTTAGGTGAGCACAGCAGGGCTCACCTAACCGCATTTATAGCGGATCAGGCGAGCGCACCACGCCGCATTTAATGCGGCGCAGCGCGCGCTTATCCGGTCCGTGACCGGTCGCGGTGTGTGACCGGTCACAGACCGGTCAGATCGCGGGTTAGGTGGCGACAGGCGGCCGATGGCACGCCTCGCCCCGTCCCGTCGGAATGATGAGAGCCTCCCGGCTCTCGTCCCTAGCCGGAGCCGGCGTGCTAACTCCTGGAGTTGGTATGTCAGTCCCGGTCAGATCCAATCCAGATTTCAGCGCAGGCGTGGCAAGGAAGTCGCCGGCTATTGAATGAAGGTTGAAACGGGCGTCCACCGGGAGAGCTGGCGAGCGGGGCAGAAGGCGTGCACCATGCTTGTCAGAAGTCACTTCCGGCTGTAGACTAGCCCTGATTGTAAAAAGAATGTTTCTTTTCTTAGGCAACTTGAGGCCCATGTGGTGACCCCTGATCAGATAAAAGGAGGCCCAGGCCTAGGAAAGAGAGGAGGACTCCGGCGGATACGTTGGAGAGATAGAATTCCCTTTGTATTGTTGGAGACCCTCAGATCCACCAGAACACAGGAGTAGGGTGTTACGCTTCTCAGCGGCCCGAACCTATCTACGTCGCCCACGTCTTGCGCGTTTCCTCTCTCGCTGACGTTCCTCAGACCGAGGGCGAAGAACCTCACTTAGCGCCCCCGGCCGAACCGGCAAAGGGGGGCCCACGCGGTCTCCCGGTGAGGAGCCTCACGCTCCGTCACAATGTATCTTGCTAGAAGATTTACCGCGAACGCAATATCAGGCCTGGTGCGGTTAGCAAGGTACATCAGTGCTCCTATGGCGCTTAAGTATGGGATTTCTAGTCCCAACACTTCCTCAGTCTCACTCCTAGGACGAAATGGGTTTTTGTCCCTATCGAGGGATCTCACTACCATGGGTGTTTTCAAAGGATGAGCCTTTGACATGTTAAATCTTTCAAGGACCTTTCTAGTATAGGTCAACTGGTGCACTAAAATCTCGTTAGGGAGATGCTCGACCTGAAGGCCCAAGCAAAACTTGGTTTGACCCAAGTCTTTCATCTCAAACCCCGTCTTGAGATAGGTAGTCGCCTCCTCAATGTCCTCTGCGTGGCCAATGATATTCAAATCATCGACATAGACTGAGATGATACATAAACCACTCTAGGACTTTTTGATAAACACGCAGGGACAATCCTCACTGTTGACATATCCTTTCCCTAGAAGGAATTCACTCAGTTGGTTGTACCACATACGACCAAAATGTTTTAACCCGTACAACGACCTTTCCAATTTCACACTATACATGTTGTGATTTGCTTTGTCCGGGACCTTCAACCCATTAGGGACACGCATGTAAATCTCCGAATCCAACGATCCGTATAGATATGCGGTCACCACATCCATCAACTTCATTTTCAATTCCATGCCAGCTGCCATAGACATTAAGTATCGGAACGTTATGCCACTCATCACCGGGGAGTAATTTTCATCGTAATCGATGCGGAGTCTCTGCGTGAATCCTTGTGCTACAAGCCTCGCTTTGTATCTCACCACCTCATTGTTTTCGTTCCGCTTTCAGACGAAAACCCACTTGTACCCAATAGGGCGCATAGTGGGAGGTGTCATGCTTACGAACCCAAAGACACACCTGTTAGCAAGTGAGCATAATTCGGTCTCAATTGCTTCTTTCCATTTGACCCAATCCGAGCGCTTACTGCACTCAGCCATGGACTTAGGTTCAAGATCATGATCTGCTATATCAGCAATCTTAGAGATAAAATTTATGTTGACATGTGTAGTCTTCCGGTTATACAATTCTCACATGATGGCATAGTTTGTGGCAATTTCCTCACTCATTTCCTCATCTTGGTTTCCCAAAATAGGAGAGGGTTCCAATGCGCCAGTTGGACTAGGTGCGCACACTAGTCTACTTGGTGTCTCGCTGTTTTGGCATCTGTCCCTAGGACGGGTCTTCTTTGAGACTACTGAATGGGAGTGTAATGCAAGCAGTGTCGTGTTCAACTCTTGCAAACGTCTCCGCTTAGCCTGAATTGGACCATCCGAGTCTCTCTCCCTTTTCCTATGCTTAGGGGTTGGAGTAGAGTCTCCCTCCATGGGTATCTCTACTCTCTCTTGTGCATTTGCCGCAGGAATATGCGACTTGGACACTTCTCTTAGATCAGTAAAAGCATCTAGCAGATCATTAGCTAAGTTTTGAAGGTGTATGATACGTTGAACTTCTCGTTCAATGTCTGGCGAACGTGGGTCAAGAGTATGAATACTACTCGAGTTTCATTCTATTTCACGACATTCCTTAGAGTCAAGATACTTTCCTCCCCCTAATGCCAGAAAATGCTCTTCATGAAAGATGCAATTAGCATACCGAGCCATAAACAGATCCCCAGTTTTAGGCTCCAAGTAGTAGATTACGGACGGAGACTCATAACCCACATAGACCCTCACCTTACAGTGTGGTCCCATAGTTGTACGCTGGGGTGGTGAGATCGGCACATACACAGCACAATCGAACTTTCGCAGATGGGAAACCACCGGCTCTTGACCACGCGCCAGATGATGGGGTGAAGCAGAGTGATATGTAGACGGTCTATACTATATTAGCTTTGTAGTGTGCAACACTGCATGGGCCCAACACGTAGTGGGCAAATTGCTACCCTGTAGCAACGGTTTGGCAACTAACTCAATGAGGTGAGGTTCTGCCTTGCAGTTGCGTGCCCAATGCTTCTTTGAGCCACAGCGAAAGCAACCCTCACCACCTTGCTGAAATCCTCCAGCAATACTGGCACCACTAACTGGATTGCCCTCGTGGTTGCGGGGCCTCTTTCCCTAGTTGACAACCCTCTTGAAGTGATTCCCGTTTGGCAGTGTGCGGCTCCCAGGTCCCTTCCCCTTGGAGGGACCCTGTCTAGAACTGTTACTCTTCTGATGAACAACATGAGCCTCTGGAATAGGCTGTGAACCAACAGGACGAGTGTTGAAGTTGGTCATCAGAAGTTTGTTGTGGACTTCAGTGTTCAACAACGACTGAATAAGCTTGGAGTACTTGGTGTACTTAGCCTCACGATACTGCTCTTGCATCATGGAATTCTTGGGATGAAAAGTGTCAAGAGTCTTATCAATCATGTCTTCGTCTGTCACCGTATGGTTACAGAAACGAAGCTTGCTAACAATGCGGTGCACGACATTGTTGTAGCCTTCCATGGTCTTGAAATCACAGAACCGAAGCTGAGCCCAATCTACTCTAGCCTTCGGGAGAATGGCAGTCTTCTCAGCGATGTACCATTCTCTCAGGGCCTCCCACAGCAGGAGAGGCTCACGCAGCTCGAGGTATTTGAGGTCCTCGTGGATGTGCTTACTGATGAACGTAAGAGCCTTTGCCCGCTTCGGCATCGGGAGTGGGGCTACACTGGCCCCTTGCCGACAGATAGTGTCAGACAGCTCCATCGCGGCAAGGTGAATTTCACATTCCACGGCCTAGGTTTGGTATTTCCCCCCGTTAATGGGGAGGATGGAAAATTTCTTCTTGGCAAGATTCGCATCAGACATGGCCTCTTTAACATGCAAAAAAACCAACGCTGGTTAACTTGCATGAAAAACTAAGTCACAGAACAAAGTGACATAGTCATATGTAACTACTGGTATTTTCCCGGAATTTTTTTCTTGCATTTATTGATTTTCTGTTATTATTATTGGCCTTATGGCATTAAATATTAAATATTATGCCCGTAGAAAAACATTACACATGCAAGAAATTAAACCCAAATAATGCTTCCAAGGAGGGGTCACTTACACTAGGTGAGTACAATTTTATGAAAGCATTAACCTAGAAACCTTTTCTAGATTATTTAGTTGGAGTTACATCAAAGTTAAAAAGCAATTAAATTGCTTAAAAACACCATTACACGGTTGTTTACGAGTCCAGGGACTCACAAGCAAGAAACCAACTAAAACAAGGCCAAAACAGCAAAGTTACAGCCTATATACACAAAGATATGAAATTTCAGTAAAATACAGGGTCCAAAATATAAGTTTACATTGGATAGTGAACTTTAGGCGCAAAATCAACCTTTCCTAGGGACTTATGCGCAAGTTTTTATTTCTTTGTGTGGGCTGTCATGAGCTGGGCCTTTGCAGTCGGCAGGAGGCAGGCCGGCCTAGTCGGCCCGCATGACCATGAGAGACAGAGGAATTTTTAGCATTTTTAATTTTATTTATTTAAAGATTTGCAAAAATAATTTTTTGTTTCAATATATTGCAGAACTAATCTCCAATCGCCCCCTGGGAGGGCGAGATTTAAAAATTGCCCTTCCAGAGGGCGATTTTGCTGACGTGGCAGACGGCCGTTGGGCGCCGTCTGCCGCGTCGAGGTTATTTTGCGAAAAAGACCCTCGCCGTCCTCGGCAAGGGCAATTTTTCGCTGTAGGGGGGCTGCCTGCCAAAGGGCGGCCGCCCTGGCAATTTTGCAGCCGGCCCCCTTGCCACCCTTGCAGAGGGCGATTTTTGCCCGCGGCCGTCCTTGGCAAAATTGCAGGCGGCCCCCTCGCCGCCCTTGCAGAGGGCGATTTTTGTCCAATCTCGCCCTCTGCAAGGGCGATTTTTGGCCAACTCCCTATATAAGCTGAGTTCGCTGATCCGGGCGCCATTTGCAGCGCTCGAGACTCCAGAAGAAAAAACAGAGAGAGGGGTGAGGAAGAAGAAGGAGAGCGGCGAAGCTCTGTCGGTGTGCACACTCGATTGCAGGTAAATACAATATCCCGCTATATGTTTGTGTTATTTATTTTGTGTAGAATATTAGAAAAAAAAATTTTGTGAATATTTGAATAGTTGTTTAGTAGTCAGATCTTGATTTATAAATTAGGACGTGATATAATTTAGGAAGTTTGACCTAGATGGACCGATTTAGATGAACCTACGTAGAATATATTCTGATCTATGTCCATATTATTTAAATAGATGTGTAGCACTATAATCTGGATTTAAAAATTAGGGCATGTTTTATTTTACTCAATTTGACCTAGGACAAACCGATTTAGATGAACATATGTAGGATATATCCTTATCTATGTATATATTTCTTTGTGTAGAATTTTGTTTAATATTTGAATAGATGTGTAGCACTTAGTTATTGATTTATAAATTACGACATGATTTATTTGAGGGAATTTGACCGATTTAGGGTTAACATATGTAGAAAATAAGTACGATTAGCGGTACATGTAGATGAAAAAACCAATTCGGTATATTTTAAGATCTACAACAAAGAACATAATGTTATAGAATTTAACTTAGGCACAGATTGATCTAGGCAACATATTCGTAGTATGAAATAAACTCAGTTTGAATCTGTTTATCATGCACAATGACAAGCAAGGTCATATTTCAGATAGTTCACGGTCAAGACAATGTTAGATATGGTCGAGATGGTGTTGATCTGTCAGAATTTAGTATGAAATCGAAGGGCATCGATAGGCCAGCCGATAAAACATTTGAGTCAGTCTACAGTTGGTTACTACGTGGATTTAAAGTGGATACAAGAGTGAACACAATGTCCCTATCTGTTGTAGTCAGTCGTGCAACAGAAGGATATTATTGGGAACTAATGCCTATAGATAACACCGAGTCCTGGAGACGTTATGTGGAGATGGCCTTTGAAAGGTCCTGACCCCTTGTTATTTTTGTGGCATTGCATGAAATCGATAGCAGTGTTACAGTGCAAATAGAGGATGGTGAAGGTCCTAGCAATGCTGTGGAGAATGTTGGACCATCGATGCAAACTGGGGGTAACGAAGCAAGGTTGGAGGAGGCAATAGGCGTGGCGGATGAGGGGGAGAGAATCGAAGCAATTGTTGAGGAAATGGAGAGGGAAGATTCTGAAAATGAGCTGGTGGAGGGCGATGAATCATCGGACGAGGAGGAAGATGTAATGCCCGTTGATTGGACAAAAGCCGATTTCTCTCAACTTGTTATCTCACAGGGGCAGCAAGCACCCTTTGAATACAAGGATAACGAGGTAATCCAAGGTGCCAGGTATGCTCATAAGGAAGACATGAAAGAGGCGGTGAAGCATTGGGCCGTCTCCTTGCATAGAGAGTTTAGGGTGGTGAACTCTACCAACTATGTGTATGACGTGAAGTGCACAAAGGATGATTGTCCGTGGCGCGTTCATGCATATAAGGGAAAATGGAATGACTATTGGAAAGTGAGCATTGTTGGTGAGCACACATGTTGGTTGCCAGGGGTTGATAAGTTTCACCGCAACATCACCTCAGCTTTTGTTGCCGGTGAGATGTACAGCGATATGGTTTATAACACGGACTTTGAATCGGGCTCCATTATTAGGCACATTGAAAACAAATTCAAGTATACTATAAGCTACTACAAGGCTTGGAGGGCGAAACAAAAGATTTTGGAGATGAGGTATGGCACATTTGAAGCATCCTATGATAATTTGCCTCGTCTGTTAGGCACCATTGCTCAGAGAAACCCCAATACCTATTATGACATTCAGACCTTTCCGTCGTCTAATGACCCGAGCAAGAGCGTGCTGCAAAGAGCCTTTTTCTCGCTAGATGCTTGCATCAACGCATTTGTGCACTGTCGTCTTGTGTTGTGCATAGATGGAACCTTTTTGACATGCAAATACAGAGGTCAGATACTAACGGCGATTGGAGCCGATGGGAACAACCAGGTGTTACCTATGGCGTTTGCATTTGTCGAGAGTGAGAACACCGAAAGCTGGTATTGGTTCTTGGAGAGAGTCCGCTTCCAAGTCGTGCGTATGAGGCCCAATGTTTGCCTCATTCATGATCGTCATGCGGGCATGTTGAAGGCAATTGACTACCTGAAGAATGGTTGGCCGGAGAGGGGACTTCCAGCTAGGTGGCACGATGTTCGGAGTAGGTGGTGCATGTGTCATATGGGAGCCAATTTCTACAAGCAATTCAAGAACAAGCACCTAATGGATCTATTTAAGAGGCTATGTGGTCAGAATCAAGAGAAAAAATTCAATGAGTTGTGGAGGAGGTTGGATGAGCTGACAACGAAGCAAACTGACGAGCAATCCCGTCGGCCACAGGATGACGATCCTCCAGTACCTCTTGGTCTACTACATGATGACCCGCCAACAATGAGAAGAAGGCCCGCATCATCAATACATAATTTCTCGCAATGGATAGAGAATGAACCGAAAGAAGTGTGGTCTCTGTTGTATGACACTGACGTGTCTCGATATGGTATAATGACAACCAACCTGGCCGAGGTATACAACTGGGTGATGCGAGGAGTGCGAGGACTCCCACTGGTCGGTATTGTGGAATTTATTCTTCATGGCACTCAGGCATACTTCAGGGACAGATATAAGAAAATTGCCCCTTCGATGCCTGATAACAACATTGTATTTGGGAGTGTGGTGACAAAGTATATGCAAGATAAAATAGCAAAGGCTATGAAGCACAGAGTTATTCCCCAAGGTACCCAAGTTCATAGGTACGAGATCATGTGTGTGGACAGGCGAAGGCGCGGCATCAACCGCGTTCAAGCTGTGCAGGAATGTGTGCTTCATGCGGAGGGCGGTTGCAGTTGTAGCTGCATGAAGCCCAAGCTTAGACATCTGCCTTGCTCACACGTACTTGCAGCAGCTGGGGATTGCGGCATACTTCCCGATATCTATGTGTCACCCTACTACAGGAAAGAAGCAATATTTCATACATGGAAGGAGGAGATATATGGGTTCGGGATATCTGGATCTTACACAACTCTGAGACCACAGGTGTTCTACATTCCAGATCCATCGAAGCTAAGGCTAAAAAAGGGACAGCGTCAGTCGAGACGCATCAGAAACGACATGGACGAGTCGGAGGCAAGGGGAGGACTCTACGGTGCAGCAAATGCGATGAGCGCGGGCATACTTACAAGAAATGCCCGAAGAATTCGCAATCTTCAACTGTCCCAGGTTCTGATCTATCTGGACAGGCAACCGATGGCCGCCGTCCATCGGGAGAAGGAACAACAACGAGGCGACCACGTCCTAGGCGTTCTCGTGCGGCGACTACGTCATCCGCTGGCGATGCAATGACTTGATTATTCCTGTCAGCCTTTTAGTCTAGCGGTGGTCTAATTGATGTAGTATTTATAATGTTGTTGTCATTTGTCATGTGTGTAATATTTATCCTTGTGAGACATGAACTATTGTAATGCTGTTATCATTTGTCATGTGTGTAATATTTATCCTTGTGAGACATGAACTATTGTAATGTTGTTATCATTTGTGTACTGTATCTTTAGCGTTACGAATTACCATTGTAATGAACAATTTGTGTAATGTTTTTTTCATTATCAATTGCTTATTTGAAATTATTCTTATGTATGCAGGTATGGCGGATGAGACACCAGCTCTCTTCAGTAGGGCACTGGACAGGAGCCACCGTTCGTACTTGTCGGCGGTGCGGGTGCGCAGCTTACCACCTTTCGTCCAGGCCCGTCGCGCGAGTTGTTGCGGGCCGATCCGCGACACGTTCCGTGGTATGATAGAGCTTAATTACTTGATGGCATTTTTTGGCTATTTGGAAATATGTGGTACTAATGTTGAACTCGACGGTACGCAGGTTGCGTGAGGCAGGCCTGATAGTGATATCTAGGCTTGTTGAGGCGCGGGCGGACGAGAATGACCCGGCCAAGCGCTGGGATGCGGACCGGTCGCTGCTGGCTACTTTGGTAGATCGGTGGCGGCCGGAGACGCACACCTTCCATCTCCCCTGTGGGGAGATGGCACCTACGCTGCACGACGTCACGTACCTGCTTGGGCTTCCACTAGCCGGGGAGGCTGTCGGCCCAGTGGACGGTGTGGGTGGCTGGAGGGAGGATATCATGGAGCGATTCGCTCCCGTGATGAGGCTACCTGGGCTCCCTGCAGTTGCTCCCCCGAACATGTACACCACCGCCGGGCCTACGAAGGCTTGGCTGCTGCAGTTCACAGTAAGTTAACTTTTACACTTTGTTGCTTTCCTAGAAATCTTACGAGTTTTAACATCGTTTGCTTTTTGTTGTAGACCGACTAGCTCCACCCCGACACCAACGAGTACTCGCTCAGACGCTCCTTAGAGGCGTACCTACTGTGGATGTTCGGCTGGGTGATGTTTACCAGCACCACCGGACACGCAGTAGACAGGGGCCTAATCCACTACGCCCGGGCGATCGCGGATGCGGAGCTAGGGGCTGTGCCGCAGTGGAGCTGGGGTTCGGCAGTTCTCGCAGCCACGTACCGTGTGCTGTGCGAGGCCTACTGCAAGACGGATCCGAGAGCGATTTTCTCGGGCTGCCCTCTCCTTATTCAGCTCTGGGCAGCTGAGCGGTTCGCGATCGGCCGACCGATCGTCGACACCGCTGCGTACGCTTTAGGACCGGCAGCCGACCACCCAGCCGACGGGCCGACGATGGGCACCTACTGGTGCCGCCGCAATGTAAGTACAAATTGTTGTCATTTCAAATTTCAAATTATGTGCGACTGATGTTCTGACGAGTTGGTTCTCCGTGTGTCGCAGCGCCGTTATGCCCACGTCCAGGTCAGACGGAGCTACCCGGAGTTTGTCTTCGAGTTCGACCGTCTGCAGCCTTCGGACGTCGTCTGGGAGCCCGACACGCAGCACGTGGTCGCCGGGAGAGCACCTCTAGGTCTGTCTACCTTGTGCACGCGTGACGCAGCGTACTGGTTGACAGTGGTGCCGTTGGTTTTTGACATCTTCGTCGAGCCTCACTGCCCTTACCGTGTTATGAGGCAGTTCGGACTGAGACAGGGCTTTCCAGTGAACGTATCGATACCTGTCGCCCCCAGGACCACTAGTGAGTATTTCTCTTTCACCTTTACTATTATTATGTCGACTACGCGCGGAACGTTCGATGACCATTATGTTCTTTGCAGGTTGACTCGACGGGGACAGCACACAGGGACACTGTGGGCACCTCGGATCTTACCGTACGTCGAGGACTGGTTGGTAGCCACCGAGGAGGTGATTGTCGAGGTCCACCCACACTCGGAGGAGAACTACACTGCCTACCTTCGGTGGTACTTGCCGCGCACACGTGCCCGCGTCACCTACACCCCGGCCGCTCGACAGCTACACCAGGCAGGCGTCAGGGACACATACCCCATGCACCGTGACCAGGAGTACTTCCTGGGGGTACGTCCATGTTTCTCGGAAATCTTGCTTTCGTACTACGCGGTTGGTACATATGAGACTGACAAACCTAATTAATAATGATTCCCGCAGGCTGACGCTGCACGCGCCATGAACGCTGACATCAACGCGGTGATGCTGAGGTTGGACGCTGGACTGCACCTGAACGACGTTGAACAGAGGTTGACGTTCGAGCGGATGCAGACGAAGATGCGTTCGATCTTGCGCGTCTTCTCTTGTCGTTCGGCCGTGGACACGGTACCTCCATCGGCAGCTGCTGTTCCACATCCACGTGGCCCGACACCAGGATCGACATCGTACGGTGCTGGTACGTCCACAGGTTAGTTCCGTACCTTCTCACTATGCGAAACCCTCGCCATGTTATTACAAACTGAATGTCTACTAGGTCCGGCGCTGCCGACAGGACACTCTGCTGGAGCGAGTGGATCGTCGATCCCTCGGCCGTTCGCGACTCCGCCTAGCACGTCGGCCTTTGTTCGAGCGAGTGGTTCGTCCGTCCCTCCTCCCTTCAGTCAGCCGCCAGGTGAGCAAGCGTCTTCCGATGAGTACTACAAATGTACTATTTGGGCTGAATGTTGCTTAACTTTTGACATCTACAGGAGGATACTACCCGGCGGGGTTTTTCCGTTCGGGCGCGTCTTCATCGCAGGCGGGCGGGTCTGGTGAGGGCGAGGACTTCGACGACCTGGAGGACCCAGAGCAGGATGTTCTCGGCGCCTCTCAGCTTGGTGGAGCACCACCACCACAGAGCCAGGAGCAGCCACAGCACACGCCCGCACCAGATGTCCGCGCTGGTCATGCCGTGCCCGCTGAGAGGCTGACGTACTCTCAGGGGCACATTGTAACGCCCGTTTTGTCGCGGCGTTAGCGGGAAAACCTAATCTGCTAAAAACCCTATTTGCGAAAGTTTGCTCTTCGGTTGAGTCTTGTCGTGTGCCAAGGTCTCGTGTCTCCCCTCTCAGTTCAATCCCGGAGAAAACCGCGAAATCGGATTTCAAATCCGAGCCCTAATCCTTCCGGTTCGATCTCTCAGGAAAAGTCTAATTTACCTCCCTCTGCCCTCGGGCCGGACTCTTTCTCGGCCTGCCCTCTCCTTTCCTCGGGCCACCTCCCGGCCCAGTCCCCTCCTCTGGCCACCCGGCCTCCTTCCTTCCCTGGGTCGTCTCCCGGCCCAGCTCTCTCCCGCGGCCTGCCTCGTCTCACGCCCCCTCCTGCTGGGCCGCGTGCCGCCTCGGCCCGGTCCGCTCTGGCCCGCGCTCCCCGGCCGCGTGCGCCGCACGTGCCAGGGAGAGCCGCGTCGCCCCTCCCAGCCGAGCCGTTCTTCTTTCTCTCTCTCTCTCTTCTCCCCAACGGCTCCCGCCGGCGCCGTTCCGTCGCCACAGACCGCCGCTGGTCCCCTCGGCCCCGCCGCCTGCGTACTTGCCGCCAAGGCGCCGAGCGCGCGTTTCCCCTCTCTCTCTCCCCCGCGCGCCTTGCCCGTTTCGGCAAGGGGGCAACCCCTCTTTTCCCCTCTCCCCTTTTTTCTTTTCCCCGGCGGCCGACCGCCGACCGACGTCACCCGGCCGCACTGCCTTGTCCGTTTGCGCCGGTCCCCGCTCCGCTTTGCCGACCACCTCTCCGAGCCCCAAACCGACCTAGCGCCCTACAAAATCCCCCCCTTCCCGCTCGGCCGCATTCTTTCCCCCCCGCCCGGCCGCCATTGCCGCCC
Source organism: Oryza officinalis (assembly GCA_008326285.1). Taxonomy (NCBI): domain Eukaryota; kingdom Viridiplantae; phylum Streptophyta; class Magnoliopsida; order Poales; family Poaceae; genus Oryza; species Oryza officinalis. The sequence goes on along the minus strand of BDMV01000007.1, from coordinate 51,956,542 downwards.
TACCGAGCTCCGCTCTCCTCACCGTTGCCGTCCGCCGCCGCTACCGCTGAGGGCTCCCAAAGGAGCTCCAGGCGCCGTCTCGCCCGCCCGCTCCCTCGGCCGGAGCCGCGCCGCACCTGCACCGTCGCCCTCTTCCCCGGCTTGCCGCCCCACCGCGGTAAACCCCTCTCTCCCTCCACCTCCCTCCGTTTTTCTTCGGTTAGGCCGCTAGACAGCCCGTAGAACCCTCTCCNCCGCCGCTCGGGCCGAGCCCCGCGTCGTCGTCCGCCCTCACCGGTGCCACTCCGCCCCCCCCCACACTCGGGGCGCGTCCGTGAACCCGCGGGGTCACTCTCTCTCCGGCGAATCACCCCCCCCTTCGCCCCGGCGCCGTTTTCCCCTTTCCCTCGCCGGCGTTGGCCGCCGCCATAATCCGCCGTCGTCACGTCTCCCCGGGCAAGACCGAGCCACTGGCTCGCTTCCCCTCTTTCCCTTCTAGCCACCGGTGCCCGTCTCCCCTCTGTCTCGCCGCCGCCTGCCGGGAGGAGCCGCTCGCCGACGTCTCGCCGAACACCGCCGTTCCCGGGCGAGCCCGTCGCCCTCTCCTTTCTTTCCCCCCGTGCGTGCCTACGTGGACGCCACGTCCGCCGTCTCGGGCCCCACGGGAGACCGGTCAACGGTCCCGCACCGGCCTCCTCTCCCCTTGGGCCATCGGCCCGAGTCCCTCGGTCCGGCCCGTCGGCCCCGAGTCACTCGGGGGAGACCGAACCAGGCCGCGCCACCAGGCCGCGTCACTCGGCTTGGGCCGCGCCCTCCAGCGTCGGCCCGCACCGCCCCCTCTCGCGCATCGGCCGGGCCGTGTTGCCAGGCCGGCCATTTGGGCCTCCTTGGCCGACCGGCCCAGTCGGCCTCGACCCCTCTCTTCCCCTCGGCCACTCGGCCTTTTTCGCTCGGGCCGCTCGGCCCACTCAGCCGCTCGGCCATCGGCCTCCCTTGCTCAGCCTAGGCCGATCCCTTCGGGCCGCCGGCCCATTATTTCGGCCACGCCCATTTTAATCTTTTGGGCTGCCCTTAGCCGCTCAAAATAAAGTCCAATTTCAGTCCCTCCTTCTTTTCTTTTCCAGGGAATTAATAATTCCTTTTCTTCATTCCAGAAAATCCTTTAATCTTCGGAAATTCATATCTTTTCAACCGTTCGTCCGATTAACCCCGTTCCACTTCCAACATTCCTCAAAAATCGAGATCTACCTAATGGCATGCTTAGTGGTCATTAATAGGGATTCTTTTGTCGCTTCGTTGAGTCGTCTCGTTTCGCGTGTAGTCTCGGAGCCCGAAGGCCCGCAGTGCGCGGATTTCGAGGAAGAAGCTCAAGATCTCGAGCAAGGCAAGTCACCTTTGATCAATTGAACCTATAATTTAAATTAAGTATTTTGATTCCGCAAACTAGGCATTAATTAGGTTACACTTGGCACTTGGCCTCGGTTTGCAATACAACCTGCAGGCCCTACCCTTTTGCTGCATTCACCTTCCTTGATATTTGAATACCCTAACACCCTTGTCACCCCTCAAGTGAGGTCTCGGTATTCGCACCTCGCGTATGAATATCGAGACTCCCCTCAAAATTTAAAATGATCACCTGGGTAAAACTTGAGTTTACAAAATGCTTGGAAAACCCGACACTTGGGTCGGTGCCTTGAAAATAAAGTGAGTTTCTAAAACTCGCGGTACGGGAGACGTACTGGAGGTACGGTCTGCCCGTTCTCGCTCTAAGGACCGATTCCTTGGGAATTACATCCAAGCATATGTCAAGTACGATCACATGGGTGATATGGGACGCCCCTGGCTGAGTAATTAGCTAGACCAGGGAAATCTTGATGCCAAGGGACAAGTGGATTCACCGGGGTGGTGTCGGGGAGGACCCCTGGGCTTCCTGGCACAGTATGGTCTGGGACCTAACCTGGTGTTGGTCCGTGGGACCCCTCCCGTTGGCATAAGATGACCCTGAGTCGGCTTTCGAAATGCCTTGTCGTGAAAGCCTCAAGGTCGCCAGACGTGACTGAGAGTCGCGGGCTGGGTGATTCGGGGTTAGTAACGTCGTGTGGGTAAAGTGTACCCACTCTGCAGAGGTTAATAACTGTTCGAACAGCCGTGCCCACGGTCATGGGCGGATGTGAGGTGATTCCTTAGCGTAGTTTTATTGAACACCTTGTGAACTGCTGTTGGTGTGAGGTTTTCCGTTCTGTGCTTGGTTTAAGGCTGTTAAGGCAGCCGGAGTCGGTGACGATTGGCAGGGAGCCTCTTGTACCGATGTGTTGGCTTGTGGCTGTTGAAGCAGCCGGAGTCGGTGACGATTGGCAGGGAGCCTCTCGTACCGGCGTGTGTGAGTTGTGGCTGTTGGAGCAGCCGGGGTCGGTAAACGAGTGGCAGGGAGCCTCTCATGCCGACAAGAATCAATTGATACAATTTCACGGCTCCGGCCGGATGAGACGCACTTTCTCGTCCATGCCGTTGAGAAGCACTCACTTAGATGTTTCTAAAAGTCCTGAACTAAAATCAATTGTGCAAAAGAACAACTGGCCTTCCTTTGAAACTTGCATTAAACACTTAATTCCCCTGACTTGCTGAGTACTCTCGTACTCACCCTTGCTCTACATAATTAAACCCCCCCCCCAGTTCTCGAAGATGAAGAGGTGGACCCTGCTGATGAAGAGTTCTTCCAGGAGCAAACAGACTTCGAGCAGTAGTAGGGTTTCGGCCTTTCCCCAAGGCTTTGTTTGTGGCTTAGGGCTAGTCTCCGCTTTCCGCTTCCGCCTTTTTGTAATGCTGTTGCGAACTCGGGTTCTGTCCGCAGTTCCAACCTTGGTTGTAATCCTACTCTTAATAAAGAGACCGCTGTTGTTGTGGTATTCTGTCTTCCTGTTGTACCAGCGCTATTTCCTGGGACTGGTACAGGCATACAGGTTAATTTGGATCGCCTTGTACTGGCCTCCGTTCGGGGCTAGTTTGGGGCGTGACAGAAGATGGTATCAGAGCACAGCTTTGGCCTTAGGACGAAACCCGACGTTAGGTGACCGTAAGGATGCTAAGTTCTAAAAAGCTATTTGCGAAAAGCTCGGTTCTTTCTTCTTCTCTTACTCTGTTTACAAAATTGGTTACTGACTTCTTTTCTCTTTTTCAAAATTTGTAGATGGCAGTCAATGCCACCCACAGTTCCCACGGCGTTGGTGAGGGTCACCACGTCGACCAGCTGAGAGACCTCGCTGGCTTCCTTGGCTTCTCTTGTCCCGAGTACGCTGGGTACTCCGTGGACCGCTTCCCTCCCCGCTGTGAGCTGTCCGTGTACCTTTACCCCCGCGGAGGTACACACAACGCTGGCCTTCGCCCTCACCACTTCAACTTGGCTCGCCCCACGCTCCAGCTCGCGTACCAGGACCTCTCCTAGACCGCTCTGCGCCGCTTGGCCTACGACTACCGTCATCGCCTTGCAGGTTCGGCCTTCCGGCTGATCCCGCAGCTTCCTCCTGGCCGTGCAGACAGCCGCTACACTTGCCCTTACCGCGAGTCGCACCCTGCGCTGACGCGCATGGTGGAGCTTTCTGGCGCTCAGGCCACTCAGCACGACCTTCTCCTTGAGGCTTACCGCTCCTTGGCTCGCCGCTATGCCGCACTGGAGGCCCGCCTTGCTGAGGAGGGTGTCACCTCCGTGGACACTACCTCCTGGGACTCTGGCCGCCTTTGCCACTCCAGCCACCTGTCTTTCTACAGTTCACGTGGCTCTGCTCGCACCCCCAGCGGCCCACGCTCCCCCAGCCCGCGTGTGCCGTACTCGCCAGTCTACTCCCCCTGCCCCCACCGTGCCAGCCCCTCCTACACCCCAGGTCACACCCCAGTCGTCAGCCGCCGTGGGCTCCGACTGATCTGCACCGCGCGGAAGCGCGTTGTGGGCTCCTCCACTGTGTTCCGTTTCGACCACCCAGCTCCTACCCCGCCAGCAGGCCGCCCTGCTGCTGGCCCTCGACAGGATCCGCCAGTCCCTTCGCGTGCGCCGATCGACGTGTCCTCTTCAGACGAGCCGACCACCGGAGCCAGCCAGGCAGGAGAGCAGTAGAGTTCGTCTGCTGCAGGTGGAGTTCGAGTGCTAGACCTTTTGTACCGCCGCCAACTCTTTCGGAGTCGTGGCGAGGTAGTGTGTGAGTGTGTTGTTATGGGTGTTGTCTGGTAGTCTGGATCTCTGAGGTGGTGTGCGTACAGTCAAGCTCGGCGCAGCTCTGTGACTTGTCCACACCCGTTGTTTTAGGTGCTTTCCGAGTTGAGAAAAGCTTTATGACTAGTGTGTGCTTTCTGAGCTCGTTTACTTTACTTCTTCCCTTTTAAGTGCTGTTCTGTTTTCTTACCCCGCCCTTTTCTGGGAGACTAGATGGCTGCCCGTCCCCGCCGTGTAGCTCGTGCTCCAGCTCGTTTGGGTTATGAAACCCGCAGGGAAGAACCAGGATCGGAAAATGAGTCAGGGAATGAACCGGTTAATACTCCAGCTCAGGCAGATCCTGCAGCAAACCATGCACAGGACTTACCCCCGCCTCCCCAGCTTCAGGCAGATTACCAGCACATGATGGCAGTTCAGACTCAGATCTTGCAGGGCTTAGCCCAGGCCATTGCAGGCATCCAGCAGAATTTACAGCCGCAGGCTCCGCACCCAGTGCCTTTCCATAACAACAACCACAGATCTAAGCTGACAGACTTTCTAAGATCCCATCCACCGGAATTCTCTCACACCGTCAAGCCCGTTGAGGCCGACGATTGGCTAAAAGATGTTGAGAGGAAGCTCAACCTAGTGCAGTGCACTCCAGTGGAAAAGACCATTTTTGCTGCACATCAGTTGAGAGGCTCTGCAGCCGACTGGTGGGAGAATTACTGTAATGCCCATCCAGACGCTGCCAACATTGAGTGGACAGAGTTCGCCGATGCCTTCCGTGCAGCTCATGTGCCCGAAAGTACCATCGATATGAAGAAAGAAGAATTCAATCGTCTGAAACAAGGCACAGGAAGTGTCAATGAGTACTTAAGCCGCTTCAACAAATTGGCTCGATATGCTCCCGAGGAAGTGGACTCCGACAAGAAAAAGATCAGGAAGTTCTTGAAAGGAATCGCAGTAGGGTTGAGAATCCAGTTGCTTGCCCATGACTTCCCCACTTTCCAGCACATGGTCAATAAGGCCTTGCTTCTGGAGGATGCCAGAAAAGAGGCAACTGAGGAATACAAGAAGCGCAAGTCTACCCACCAAGCGCCCCCATTCCGAAGTGCGCCACGCCCTCGTGTTGGACATCCCATGCAGTACCACCAACCTGCCCATCAAGTCAGTCGCCAACCTGGCTTTACTTCCCGTCCGTCGGTGTTTCGCCCTACTCCGTCGCCCCAGCAGCATGCCCCTAGTGGCAATACCACAAGGAACAGTGTCTCCTCCTTCAATTCGCCCACAGGAATGGCAAATGTGCAGTGCTTCACGTGCAAACTGTTGGCGCAGAATTTCAACCCGTCCAGCAACCAAACGGGTTCCGCGTTACCACGGCGGCCTGGGAGATCTGCTTAACTCCAGTGCAGGTCCAAATGGCTTGCCTAGTCGTAAGTAGAGCGTGCCAGTTGATTTGATCTGCAATCAACAAGATTAAACAAGTAAACCATGTGAGAACCGATGGCCGATCGGCCGATAGGCCGATGTTGCATCGTGAAGGCCTGGCCGATAGGGCAAACCTATATCGGCTTACTTGAGGTAATAATAAGATAGAACTAATAAAGTAGATCTAATCTCATCGGCCCATGTTATCATGTTTATAGCAAATTACTGGAATCGGCCGATGAGGGTAGCATGAAGATAAATACACTAGCTAATACTCTAGTGCAAACTTATACAAGCCAATCAGCCGATATAAATATACCAACCACAGAGAGATCCTGAGAATACCCTGTAATCAATGTATTTATATTTACCAATCCGCCTGCATAAGTGGCAAACACATGCAAGAACATAAAATAATCACATGCATTAGGTAAGACCGGCTGAAACCCCGGCGCTATCCTTAATTACGATCAAAAACAGGCTTTAGGTTAAACCTCGAAACACGACTAAGGTCGATAGCAACTCAAAGTGTAGGTCGAGAGTTAACATAAAGAAAATCAAGTCTTCGATCGCTTTTGGGGATGGTAAATGTATTGAACAGTCTAGCCAAGCATAAGAATTAAACCATCGTCGGCAATAAACCCTAAAACGAGTAAACCGCTGGCAAGGCTTAATTAAAATACCTGTCAAAACTATTCAAGACATGATAATCGACGATCACATCATCGAGGCTTAATGTGTCTAAAGCGACACATTAGCCCCGACGATGCAGATCGTCGGGGACAAGTTCTTACCTCTGCTCCGAGGAAGCAAGAACTCGTCGAAGAAGACCTCTTGCGAGGGTTGGCGATGCGCCGAAAGTAGATTGAACTGGTTTTTGTGTGATTGATTTGAGAGAGTCTACATGTACAAACTATCGGGATATTTATACCCGAGGTTACAACAGAACCCTTGTAGGGCACGATCTTATCTACAACTAACAAACAAGTCCTTGCGGCAGACTTAAGCCACAGATTAGATCTACACTACTTAATTTACAAGATACAATTGCCTAAAACCGAGCTTTATCTCTATTTGGCAACTTCCTTGAAGCTTACTTCGAGCCCAGACCAAGCCCACGTTGACACTGTCAACTCACAACCCGCATCGGCCCATGACCAAACCAAATCCGTATCGGCCGATACGCTCTCTATAGCAACACCTCCCCAGTCCGATACGGTTACCGGGTCCGATACGAAGCCTGGTCCGACTCCAACTCAATCCTTCCTCTCTGCTTCGGTTTCCTCTTTCCTTTCCAAGTCGATTACCAAAATCCGTCGTTAACACATGCCCCCCAATTCCGCTTCATTATATAATGTGGCGGAATTAGCTCCAGGGAACTCATCGACTTTTTGCTAGGTCTATCCTGAAAACCGCACAGATCCAGATTCGAACCCTTTCGCCGCCGATTCAACAAACTCTTCGTGTTCTTCAACTCCGGCGACCCCTCGGCGTCTCGTCAACATCGACCCCCTTCACAGCGATCCCGACAACAACGATGGCCTCCGCCCCGTTCTACGCCTCCGAGATCCCTGCGGTAAGTCAATTCCTTCAAAGTCCGCATTATTACCTTTTCCGCCGATTTCCCCAAGTTAGGTTTTTACTTTCTGTCCCCCTCAGGCCTTATATTTTCATCGTTGTTCTCACGATTTAGGTCTTCAAAAACCAAATCTTGATTCCCACCGATGATAAATCCCATCGCTTTCTCCTGGGCCCCATGGGCGACTGCGACCCAACTTGGCTAATCAACGCCGAAACAGACAGAATCCCTTTTAGGCAAGCCAAGCCCACAATCTCGGCGTGGAAGCACACCTTCAGGTCATGGCCATCAAAGCTAAACGGATACAGGACCTGGCACAAAAGGATCGCTGCCGTCAAACAAGTCCACCGGGACGAGATTGGAATCGGCCAATGCATAACTCTGTCCCTGGCCGATACCAAGAAGAATGAGCCACTAATGTCAGCTGCCAGCTACTTCTGGTCAAGTACCTTGAACGCCTTTATGTTCAAGCAAGGTCCGATGACCCCAACCCTCATAGATATCAAGGTACTCACAGGATTGGATATCAGTTCCGAGACCAACCCCTTCAGCCTCCTGGTAAACAGCAGCCACAAGTTGAAGACCAAGAAAATCGGAGGCTGGTCCGGATATATCTCTGAACACATGGAACAGGGATCGGTCTCAGAGCGCGAACACGTAGCTTTCCTGACATTGTGGTTGGAGAGATTCGTCTTCTGCGGATCGACCTGTGGTCCTACTACAAATTGTCAACACCTGGCTCAGGCTTTGGTCGACAAGAGACAAATCCCCTTGGGCCGATACCTTTTAGGAGCTGTATATCGGCTACTCCATGTTTCCACACAAGACTTGATGCTAAAACAGACTGTGGCTCATGGAGGACCATGGTGGTTCATTCAACTCTGGCTAACCATATATACCAACACCATGGTTGATCGGCCACCTCTATCAGATTCTCGCTTTCCATCGAAATATGCCGATCATGAAGATCCCAGGAACAGAAGATGCATGTCCTACGGGGAAGCAGCCTCCATTTATCCAGGAGCAGACCAATCGGCCGATGACATGGCTACATGGTTCATCCGTTTCTTCACCGGCCCTCCATCAGCCAAGATGGATATGTTTGTCTATACATCGGACCGAGACTTCGAGCTTCCAGATGATCTGCAACTGAGCTTAATAAATGATGACATGGAATCAAGGGAATTATTCATGATCGGCCTCACTCCATGCCTGCTCCCAGTAGGCGTCTTTCAGGGAAGGAGCACCAGCTTGTCCTATGAGTTTTACACCCCAATGACAGCTGCTAGACAATGCGGGCTCGGACAACTTCCCATTAGCTTGCATCTTCATAAGCTCCTAGAGAGCAGAGGCACAGTCCCATCGGCCCTGGTTATGAACAAAGCAATGGAAATCGAGCTCCCCAATCTTGGTGACTGCGATCGGCTGCATCTGAATGCCTTCGTGCACATTAGCTTCCAAACTTGGTGGCAAGAGTGGGCCGCTCACATCTTTCATCAATCGGCCAGGTTCTATGTGACAGAACTTATCCAAGGCATCAGCCCTCAAGTCCCAGATGAGCCGATTCCATCTGTGAGCAACAGTGGACGGAAGATCTTCTACGCTCAAGCCATAGCTCCATCGGGGTCAACCATCCTGGAATCCATCATCGGCCTCACTGCCCCAAAAGTGGCGTCACTTCTCCAAGGTCCGATGCCTAAAGAAAACCCCAAGAGAAAAGCGCCGGCCAAAGGCAAATCGCAGAAAGCCAGCAAGAAGGCTAAAACCGATGACCAGGCCGATGCCGAAGAGCTAGACCCCTCCTTGGAAGAATTCCTCGAAGAACAAGTGATGGAGGAGGAAGTCGATGCAGCAGCGGCCGATGCACACGAAGAAGAAAACCCGTCGGTCGAAACCACCCAAGAGCCATCGGCCGGAGCTGCGGAGATCCCACCGGCCGATGACCAAGATGATGCCCCGCAACCAAAAAGGACCAGACACGCAGTTCGCAAGGTCAATATAATCTCTTCTTTGTGTTTACATAATCTCCTTGTACTGTCACACTTTAACTTCATATCCTTTTCAGGCTGCGGTGTCGTCTGTGTTAAAGGAGAGAACTCAATCGGCCCCTTTGCCAAGAACCAAGAAAACAACTTTGCAACGGCGCGAACGAGCCAAGGCACGATTGAGAACCCCTTCTCCTTCTCCACCACCCTCTCCGACTGTCTCGGTAAGAGTTGATTTTTTGCATTATTTTTCTAATCACATAACCCTATTCACCAATTTCCTGCTTTTTCAGCCTAGGGCTCCATCACCTTCACCACATCGGCCAACCCCCTCGCCTACTATGTCAACACAGCAAAGGGAGGCCGATGCAAGCACCACCGATGCTCCAACACAGGTAACCACGATTACCCTGATCCCCTTTCTGCCGATTCCTGATTAACAAGGCTAACCTCGACCCATGTTGATATTTGCAGAACCTAGCCGATATGTTCTCCTTTGATATCGGCCAGTTTCTTGATGATGAGGACAAGGAACTACCCAGCACAGCCAGGGCACCAATCTCTGATGATCTGAAGAACCGACTGTCCGATATTGGGAATCGGCTAGAAGCCTCGCTGGAGTGTTTGGTAGAAGACTGCTCCTCCATCAGAGCCAGGGTACAAGAAATCCAAGACGAACTGCCCGAAGACCTGATGGAGATCCTCACGCCGGCCATCTTCCTGGAACAATACCGATTCAAGCTTTTCAGAGCAAAAGAAAGACTCGCAGAGCGACGAGAGCGCGAACAACTGGAATCGGCCCTGCCCGCTAGCAAAGCTCAAGTGAACGCCGATAAGACCAGGTTGGACGAGCTAGCGGTGGAGCCGATTGTGCTGAAAAATAGGTTTGAAGAACTCCGTCGCCTCGAGGCAGAGCTAGAATCAAAGCTGGCCACTACACGCCGAGAAATCCAGGAAGTCGAAGCCGGGATAGCTGCATCACCCAAGGTCATAGAAGATCAGACGGCAAAGCCCAAGGCATCGGCCAAGTACCTCGCGACCCTAAGCAAATCACTGAAACCGATCCTAGGAACGATGGCCGATGATGCCCAGGCTATCGAAGACGTTGAGCAGATTCGTCGTAAAGCCATTGCTGCTATTCCAGACTTCATAGGGTGATGTAGCATGTGTTATTTCTATAATGTATAACCATACACCTTATCGGCCATGCAGCCGAATTTGTTTTGAAAATTCCAGCCTAGTTTATCTCTGATATGAACATTCTCCTTATAAACAATCTCATCGGCCAGAAAGCCGAAGTTAATCGCCAGACTGAAAAATCCTTGAAAATTCTCATTATAAACAATCTCATCGGCCAGAGAGCCGAAGTCAATCGCCAAACTGAAAAATCCTTGAAAATTCCTGTATATATATATATGCCCCCCAAATTTTGGAAGATGAGGGCTCATATTCTGAAATTTTGAACTAAGGGCGATAGTATTTACCGGCCATCTAAAGACGATGCTTGACTGCATCGGCTGTAATCATAAATCGGCTAGAGGGCCGATCATGAGTCAATCCAGATACTGGGATTATACTGTTTCAAATATTTGCCATTGAGAGCTCGTCCATAAATCTCGCCATCTAATCCCTTGAGCAGATAGGCATTGTGAGGAACGCATCGATGAATTCGAAAGGGGCCTTCCCAATTAGGTGACCATTTGCCGAATTTATTATCTCTAGAGCCGATCGGCATTATTAATTTCCATACAAGGTCTCCTTCCTCAAACGATTTGGCAACGACCTTTTTATTATAATGACGGGCTACTCTATCTTTATCACGCTTGATTTTCTCTAAGGCCCGTAATCGAACATGTGCCAAATCATCCAATTCATCAACCATAAGATTATGGTACTCATCGGCTGTCAAGTCGTCTTGCAAAGCAATCCTTCTTGAGCCGATGGCGGTTTCCCACTGTTGACGACGGATTTTGGTAATTGACTCGGAAGGAAAGAGGAAACCGAAGCAGAGAAGAAGGATTGAGTTGGAATCGGACCAAGCTTTGTATCGGACTCGGTAACTGTATCGGACTTGGGGAGTGTTGCTATAAAGGGCATATCGGCCGATACGGATTTGGTTTGGTCACGGGCCGATACGGGTTGTGAGTTGACAGTGTCAACGTGGGCTTGGTCTGGGCTCGAAGTAAGCTTCAAGGAAGTTGCCGAATAGAGATAAAGCTCGGTTTTGGGCAATTGTATCTTGTAAATTAGGTAGTTTAGATCTAATCTGTGGCTAGAGTCTGCCGCAAAGACTTGTTTGTTAGTTGTAGATAAGATCGTGCCCTACAAGGGTTCTGTTGTAATCTCGGGTATAAATATCCCGATAGTTTGTACAGAAAAGATCTCTCGAATCAATCACAAAAAACCAGTTCAATCTACTTTCGGCGCATCGCCAACCCTCGCAAGAGGTCTTCTTCAGCGAGTTCTTGCTTCCTCCGAGCAGAGGTAAGAACTCGTTCCCGACGATCTGCATCGTCGGGGCTAGCGTGTCGCTTTAGACACGTTAAGCCTCGATGATGTGATCGTCGATTATCATGTCTTGGATAATTTTGACGAGTGTCTCGATTAAGCCTTGCCAGCGGTTTACTCGTTTTAGGGTTTATTGCCGAC